>CAWUFW010016992.1:0-182500 GCA_963921515.1 Calotriton arnoldi
ACAGCTGTTTGGCACATTGGTCCAACAGACCCCCATGTCGCAGAAAACCAAGATGTGGGAGAGGATCATCAACAGGGTGAACGCCCAATCACCATGTCGGCGCACAAAGACCGACATCCAGAACAGGTGGTATGACGTGCGCAGGAGGGTACGGAAACTGCTGAAGCAAGATTACATCAACAGCCAACACACCGGCAGTGGCCCTCCTGCCAAGCCAATATACCTCAGGCCCTGGGAGGAGAAGGTGCGGGCCATCCTACCGCCAGTGAGCATATATGGACTAGAGGACATCCCAGAGCCTGGTGAGTACACAACAAATGTACACAATATACTGCCACAAAACACACACACATCACTGTCAAGGGGAGAGTCAAACCATGCACTCATAGCAATTACACAGCAACTAGAACAGAATCATCCCAAAATGTGTATGTCAGTCAGATAAACACAACACATGCCATCAAAAAAGTCACATCCAACTGTGCCAACACATGTACAAACACAACCACAACTACAGCTAGGCAGTGGCACAAATAGAACTAACACACACATCCACACATGTAGCCACCACAACAACACCAACACACAGTGAAGACCACTCAAAGGAAGGAATTCTGTGTATGCTGGCCAAGTCAGTGTAGCCAATAGCATCATGGGAGTCGCAGTCACACATATTGCCCCCCCCACAACTGTCCCATCAACACCACCATGAACCATGCGCACATCACAGGGAGTGGAGAAGGACTCACAAGATGGCTGACACTGGCTACTGCTGTGGGGAGCACAAGGCCCTGCTGGCAACTGTGCACCAACAAACAGCAGGACACCACTGACTGACATCCTGAGAGACAACTTACACTCCCTGCAATGCAAGCACGTTCCATGGTGGGATATCTGGCTGGCTGGGTGGGAAGGGGGACTTGCAGCACTGACTATAGTCACCAGCACCTCCCCTCACACCCCCCCCCAACACAAACTCCACAGTACCCACCTGGTAGAATGCAATGCCCTCCATCCTAACACAAGATCCCACAAAGCACCACCACCCTGGCTTATGTTGTGTGAAGCACAGGGACACTCTTGGGACTCTTAGCCAAACAACTGCCAGGACAACACTCCCAGCCATCCTGTCAGCACAGCCAGCCCACCCCACAGGGAAGCAGAGTCAAAGGAAGGAAGCATGGGCATGCTGGGAAGGGGGTGGAGGCAATAGCATGATGGGAGTCGTAGTCACAGACATTGCTCAGCCTCACAACTGGCCCATCAACACCACCCTGAACCATGCTCACATCACAGGGAGTGGAGAAGGACTCACAAGATGGCTGACACTGGCTACTGCTGTGGGGAGCACAAGGCCCTGCTGCCAACTGTGCACCAACAAACAGCAGGACACCACTGACTGACATCCTGAGAGACAACTTCCACTCCCTGCAATGCAAGCACGTTCCATGGTGGGACATCTGGCTGGCTGGGTGGGAAGGGGGACTTGCAGCACTGACCATAGTCACCAGCACCTCCCCTCACACCCCCCCCAACACAAACTCCACAGTACCCACCTGGTAGAATGCAATGCCCTCCATCCTAACACAAGATCCCACAAAGCACCACCACCCTGGCTTATGTTGTGTGAAGCACAGGGACACTCTTGGGACTCTTAGCCAAACAACTGCCAGGACAACACTCCCAGCCATCCTGTCAGCACAGCCAGCCCACCCCACAGGGAAGCAGAGTCAAAAGGAAGGAAGCATGGGCATGCTGGGAAGGGGGTGGAGGCAATAGCATGATGGGAGTCGTAGTCACAGACATTGCTCAGCCTCACAACTGGCCCATCAACACCACCCTGAACCATGCTCACATCACAGGGAGTGGAGAAGGACTCACAAGATGGCTGACACTGGCTACTGCTGTGGGGAGCACAAGGCCCTGCTGCCAACTGTGCACCAACAAACAGCAGGACACCACTGACTGACATCCTGAGAGACAACTTCCACTCCCTGCAATGCAAGCACGTTCCATGGTGGGATATCTGGCTGGCTGGGTGGGAAGGGGGACTTGCAGCACTGACTATAGTCACCAGCACCTCCCCTCACACCCCCCCCAACACAAACTCCACAGTACCCACCTGGTAGAATGCAATGCCCTCCATCCTAACACAAGATCCCACAAAGCACCACCACCCTGGCTTATGTTGTGTGAAGCACAGGGACACTCTTGGGACTCTTAGCCAAACAACTGCCAGGACAACACTCCCAGCCATCCTGTCAGCACAGCCAGCCCACCCCACAGGGAAGCAGAGTCAAAAGGAAGGAAGCATGGGCATGCTGGGAAGGGGGTGGAGGCAATAGCATGATGGGAGTCGTAGTCACAGACATTGCTCAGCCTCACAACTGGCCCATCAACACCACCCTGAACCATGCTCACATCACAGGGAGTGGAGAAGGACTCACAAGATGGCTGACACTGGCTACTGCTGTGGGGAGCACAAGGCCCTGCTGCCAACTGTGCACCAACAAACAGCAGGACACCACTGACTGACATCCTGAGAGACAACTTCCACTCCCTGCAATGCAAGCACGTTCCATGGTGGGATATCTGGCTGGCTGGGTGGGAAGGGGGACTTGCAGCACTGACCATAGTCACCAGCACCTCCCCTCACACCCCCCCCAACACAAACTCCACAGTACCCACCTGGTAGAATGCAATGCCCTCCATCCTAACACAAGATCCCACAAAGCACCACCACCCTGGCTTATGTTGTGTGAAGCACAGGGACACTCTTGGGACTCTTAGCCAAACAACTGCCAGGACCACACTCCCAGCCATCCTGTCAGCACAGCCAGCCCACCCCACAGGGAAGCAGAGTCAAAAGGAAGGAAGCATGGGCATGCTGGGAAGGGGGTGGAGGCAATAGCATGATGGGAGTCGTAGTCACAGACATTGCTCAGCCTCACAACTGGCCCATCAACACCACCCTGAACCATGCTCACATCACAGGGAGTGGAGAAGGACTCACAAGATGGCTGACACTGGCTACTGCTGTGGGGAGCACAAGGCCCTGCTGCCAACTGTGCACCAACAAACAGCAGGACACCACTGACTGACATCCTGAGAGACAACTTCCACTCCCTGCAATGCAAGCACGTTCCATGGTGGGATATCTGGCTGGCTGGGTGGGAAGGGGGACTTGCAGCACTGACCATAGTCACCAGCACCTCCCCTCACACCCCCCCCCAACACAAACTCCACAGTACCCACCTGGTAGAATGCAATGCCCTCCATCCTAACACAAGATCCCACAAAGCACCACCACCCTGGCTTATGTTGTGTGAAGCACAGGGACACTCTTGGGACTCTTAGCCAAACAACTGCCAGGACAACACTCCCAGCCATCCTGTCAGCACAGCCAGCCCACCCCACAGGGAAGCAGAGTCAAAAGGAAGGAAGCATGGGCATGCTGGGAAGGGGGTGGAGGCAATAGCATGATGGGAGTCGTAGTCACAGACATTGCTCAGCCTCACAACTGGCCCATCAACACCACCCTGAACCATGCTCACATCACAGGGAGTGGAGAAGGACTCACAAGATGGCTGACACTGGCTACTGCTGTGGGGAGCACAAGGCCCTGCTGCCAACTGTGCACCAACAAACAGCAGGACACCACTGACTGACATCCTGAGAGACAACTTCCACTCCCTGCAATGCAAGCACGTTCCATGGTGGGATATCTGGCTGGCTGGGTGGGAAGGGGGACTTGCAGCACTGACTATAGTCACCAGCACCTCCCCTCACACCCCCCCCAACACAAACTCCACAGTACCCACCTGGTAGAATGCAATGCCCTCCATCCTAACACAAGATCCCACAAAGCACCACCACCCTGGCTTATGTTGTGTGAAGCACAGGGACACTCTTGGGACTCTTAGCCAAACAACTGCCAGGACAACACTCCCAGCCATCCTGTCAGCACAGCCAGCCCACCCCACAGGGAAGCAGAGTCAAAAGGAAGGAAGCATGGGCATGCTGGGAAGGGGGGTGGAGGCAATAGCATGATGGGAGTCGTAGTCACAGACATTGCTCAGCCTCACAACTGGCCCATCAACACCACCCTGAACCATGCTCACATCACAGGGAGTGGAGAAGGACTCACAAGATGGCTGACACTGGCTACTGCTGTGGGGAGCACAAGGCCCTGCTGCCAACTGTGCACCAACAAACAGCAGGACACCACTGACTGACATCCTGAGAGACAACTTCCACTCCCTGCAATGCAAGCACGTTCCATGGTGGGATATCTGGCTGGCTGGGTGGGAAGGGGGACTTGCAGCACTGACCATAGTCACCAGCACCTCCCCTCACACCCCCCCCAACACAAACTCCACAGTACCCACCTGGTAGAATGCAATGCCCTCCATCCTAACACAAGATCCCACAAAGCACCACCACCCTGGCTTATGTTGTGTGAAGCACAGGGACACTCTTGGGACTCTTAGCCAAACAACTGCCAGGACAACACTCCCAGCCATCCTGTCAGCACAGCCAGCCCACCCCACAGGGAAGCAGAGTCAAAAGGAAGGAAGCATGGGCATGCTGGGAAGGGGGTGGAGGCAATAGCATGATGGGAGTCGTAGTCACAGACATTGCTCAGCCTCACAACTGGCCCATCAACACCACCCTGAACCATGCTCACATCACAGGGAGTGGAGAAGGACTCACAAGATGGCTGACACTGGCTACTACTGTGGGGAGCACAAGGCCCTGCTGCCAACTGTGCACCAACAAACAGCAGGACACCACTGACTGACATCCTGAGAGACAACTTACACTCCCTGCAATGCAAGCACGTTCCATGGTGGGATAACTGACTGGGTGGGTGGGTGGGTGGGAAGGAGGTCTGGCTGTCAACCAAACACAATCAATGCAGACCATGTTCACACCCCAGAGAATACATAGAAATGCCCAAATAATGCAGGACAATGTGCCACACCAATATCAACCCCTGACTGTGACGACTTAGGACAATACAATGTACAGGCCCGCACCCTGAGGCACAGTCACAACTGTCAGGTGTGTCAACCACTGATGCCTGCAGAAACATGACATACATTGTTTGTGTCTCCCAAAAACAGGTGATGATAGGGACACAGCAGCAGACGCTGAGGAGTCCCAGTCCCAGGCTCAAGAGGATGCCGAGCTCACTGGCGTCGTACAGCCTCTGTCCTCCTCGGACGATGAACAACCTGGCACATCCGGTGCAAGTCAACATGCTGCACCAGCAGGACCACCAGCTGCAGCACCAGCAGGTCCACCAGCTGCACCCCCTGCACCCACCCCTCCAACGACTGTCACCACGAATACCATCCCTGCCGACATGGACAGAATAAGGAACAACACCAGCGCAGTGACCCTGGACCAACCTGGGGCCATGGACACCACCACCACCAACAACCCCCAAGGTGGACCAGGGTTATCTGTGCGTGCAACTGCACACACTGCACATGTCAGCAGGGGTGGTGGGAGGGGTGGGAGACAGAGGTCGCTGCTTGCAGACGTTGCTGGTGTGCATGAAGACCCACAACTGGTACGCATAGCTGATGCGTACCAGTCCAGCACCGGAGAGCTCAGCCAGGTAGTGGGGCTCCTCAGAGACATCAAACAGCAGCAGGCTGCCCATCATGCCCGCTTGGACTCCCACATGTCCCAAGTGGAGTCACACATGTCACGTGTGGACTCCCACATGTCACGTGTGGACTCCCACATGACCCGCGTGGAGTCCAAGTGGGATGTACTACATGAGATGACGGCGGTGCACAGGGACATTTTACAATGCCTCCGCCAGATGAACAGCAACCAGTCCACACCTCCCTGTGTGCCAACAACATCTGGTACCGAACAAACTGCAACTGCCACAGGGAGGGAGGAGGACTCTGGCGGAGAGTCCCCTGCACCGCAGCAGCCTGCACTTGAGGGCCCCCCCCAAGAAGAGGGGTCGTCCGAGGAGGGGAAAGTGAGAGGCTGATGGCCAAGCGCAACTCCCAGGAAGCCTGAACCTGTTCTGGATTTTCGCCTTTGTGCACAGACTGTTCACCCTGTTGATGGCAACACTACTCCCACACATTGCATGGGGAGTACAAGTTGGAACAATGTGTCAGACAACTGTGGCCCCGATACTGGGGATCCTGTCTACCTGGACTTTCTATTCATCTAGGAACTTGGGATTGCAAGATTCATGTACAGCACAATCCATCCTATGCACTATTATCACAATAAACACACTAATACACCATACTTGCCTCTGTCGTGATTCCAACGTGGGTGCTGTTATGGGGATGATGAACTGCAAAATTACACAGTGTATGCGAACTGCAACAGCAAGGACAACACAGGCATGTGAGTACAGGCAATGTGACACATATGAGGGAGACACACCACCAGGGCTACACAACACATACACACCTAGGCCATCTGACTCATTGCCTACACTGATGTTGCCAGGGAAGACGGTGCAATGCACAGACACCACACCCATTCCCAGTTGTAGTCAAGTAGCCCACAGGTGCAGTAAGCAAATGGCAGTCAAATGTGTGACCACAGACAACGCACATCACTAAGTGAAGCACAGGTTTATTACACAGTAGCAACATGCCGTAACCACTACAGATGCAAGGTAACCCCACCTGGTAGCGGGCACACAGTCAACAACTGTAGACAGAAGGAAGTCCATGGGTGTGGCGCACATCACCTGTAGGGACACAACAGCTACCAGCCTGGATGTGCAATCACGTCGTCGGTGGACACAGTTGACCAAACGAATCTGAAAGTACCCTGTGAAGGACAGAAATGACACACAGTCAAAAGCAATGCAGTACAGGACAGAACAGCAAAACTCATGCACAATACATGTTACAAGATACCCACCCAGAACCAAGTTAGCATGTCAACACTGTTGGGGAGTACAGCCCACCTGTCACCACACATCGCAACACACATCCTGTCAAGTAGCCCATGGACACACTCCAACAGCACCAGAGCACCACCCACACATCATGCCAACTCACATCATTCACATGACACCTCAGGATACTCACATTCAGCTAAAGAAGTTGGTGATGAGCTGTGTGCGGACATCACCATCACCATCATCATCATCATCGTCACTGGCATCGTGGTCCAGGCCAGGATCCTCCACAGGTGGCGGATGTTGGTCATCGTCATCCTGGATGAGAGGCAACTCCTTCCGCACTGCCAGGTTGTGGAGCATGCAGCAGACGATGATAATCTTGCACACTTTCGCAGGGGCATATGGGAGGGACCCTCCGGTCTTGTCCAGGCAGCGGAAGCGGCTCTTCAGGAGACCAAAGGTCCGCTCAATCACTCTCCTGGTCCGACCATGTGCCTCATTGTAGCGCATCTGGGCAGGTGTCACAGGGTTCCTGAGGGGTGTCAGCAACCACGGCATGTTGGGGTATCCCGAGTCACCTACGGACAGACAAGTGCACATCAGCTGACTTGGAAAAGTGGGCGGAATACTACAGATCAGATCACACACAATGGCACAAAGTCAGTACACACCGACAAGCCAGGCACGCTGGTTCTGCATCTGTGCCATCAACCTGGGGATGCGACTACTCCTCATCACAAAGGCATCGTGTGCTGAACCAGGGAAACGGGCACACACGTGTGTGATGGTCATGTCTGCAAGACACACCACCAGTGCATTGACCGAGTGGTAGTGCTTGCGGTTCCTGTAGGCCTGCTCCTGGGCCTGTGGTGGTACCAAAGCCACATGTGTCCCATCAATGGAGCCAATGACATGCGGCATCCTCCCCAGGGCATAAAAGTCACTCTTCACGTCAGTGAGTCGTCGCAGTCTAGGGAAATAGATGTACCGGTTCAGGAAGAGCAACATTGCCGCCAAAACATCGCGGAGCACACGGCTGAACATGGTCTGTGACATCCCACCAGCAGACGCCACAGTATGTTGGAAGGTACCGGTGGCAAAGAAGTGTAGGGCTGCCATCACCTTCACCTTGGGGGTCAGCGCTGTAGGATACGGCCGGCCAGGCTGCAAATGTGGGGACAACTGCACTGCAAAATCCTCAATCAGCTGCCTGGTGAAGCGGTACCGTCGGATGCTGTCCCGTTCCACCATCGTTGCCAGGTCTGGGAATGGCCGATGGACAGCAGGAGCCCTGCAGTGCAGAGGAGAAGTAAGCAAGATCGTCAGTCACCCCACATATGCGGCATTGAACACACTCAAGATCCCAACATACATCATCATGAGGCACAACTACATGAAGTGTGCAGTACCGGAACGACATTTATGGTACATACATGGCCAACATCTGTCAACACGGTCCTACAGGTGGCATCAATTTGTCCCAGGTTGGCCCATTGGATATCATGATGCTGTGTCACAGTCACCCCCCAGTGACATGTGAGGACAGATGTGCCCCAGGCACCACAGCTCAACGACAGGCACATTCCCAGGGACCCTGTAATGCCACATGGACACTGGCATCACCTGGAGTATCATGTGTACACCACAACAAAACAAACATGACCCCCACAGGTAGTGGCCACACTTGCCATGGCAGGAGAGCCATGGACGTCTGTGACACACACGCACAACATCAGAGTCCATGCACACACAACGTGGATGTGGAGACTGTCTCCCATTGTGCACATGAAATCAGAGACATTGTAAACACTACATGCACAAAGACTGTGGAGGGCCATCACTATTGTGCCACTGGGACACCCTGGCTCAAACATACCGTCCCACATGGGACTCACGGGGTATGTGACATGACATACACAAACACCACTGTGAAATGTGACCATGGCACATGCACAGATATGAACAGTTGCACATCACAGTGGTCACGTACACGTAACACCCATGATCCTGTCCCCATGAACACGTGCACAGCCTGGGGGTGGCTGCCCACAGGTGACACCCACAGGACAACATGTACACCAACATACACACAATAGGAAATGCAGCCTTACATGCCTTATGAT
This sequence comes from Calotriton arnoldi, assembly GCA_963921515.1. NCBI lineage: Eukaryota > Metazoa > Chordata > Amphibia > Caudata > Salamandridae > Calotriton > Calotriton arnoldi. The sequence continues at coordinate 9,022 of CAWUFW010016992.1, forward strand.
AAGGTTTGGACAGGCTGTCGTGATGTAGGTGTGCCCCTCACTCCCTGGGAGCTATCTGTGGCTGGCATATGTCCATCTGAGACAGGCATGCTGACATATGCCAGTCACATGTACAGTGATGCGTTGTACTGCAATGGACCGATCGGTGCATCCGGCCGGCCCATTGCTTTCAATGTGTGCGGGTACGCGTTGTACCCCTGTGCGCGTTGTACTGCAATGGACCGATCGGTGCCTCCGGCCGGCCCATTGCATTCAATGTGCGCGGTACGCGTTGTACCCCTGTGCGCGTTGTACTGCAATGGACCGATCGGTGCCTCCGGCCGGCCCATTGCTTTCAATGTGTGCGGGTACGCGTTGTACCCCTGTGCGCGTTGTACTGCAATGGACCGATCGGTGCCTCCGGCCGGCCCATTGCATTCAATGTGTGCGGGTACGCGTTGTACCCCTGTGCGCGTTGTACTGCAATGGACCGATCGGTGCCTCCGGCCGGCCCATTGCTTTCAATGTGTGCGGGTACGCGTTGTACCCCTGTGCGCGTTGTACTGCAATGGACCGATCGGTGCCTCCGGCCGGCCCATTGCATTCAATGTGTGCGGGTACGCGTTGTACCCCTGTGCGCGTTGTACTGCAATGGACCGATCGGTGCCTCCGGCCGGCCCATTGCATTCAATGTGTGCGGGTACGCGTTGTACCCCTGTGCGCGTTGAACAGCAATGGACCGATCGGTGCCTCCGGCCGGCCCATTGCTTTCAATGTGTGCGGGTACGCGTTGTACCCCTGTGCGCGTTGTACTGCAATGGACCGATCGGTGCCTCCGGCCGGCCCATTGCATTCAATGTGTGCGGGTACGCGTTGTACCCCTGTGCGCGTTGTACTGCAATGGACCGATCGGTGCCTCCGGCCGGCCCATTGCATTCAATGTGTGCGGGTACGCGTTGTACCCCTGTGCGCGTTGAACAGCAATGGACCGATCGGTGCCTCCGGCCGGCCCATTGCTTTCAATGTGTGCGGGTACGCGTTGTACCCCTGTGCGCGTTGTACCTCAATGGACCGATCGGTGCGCACCCATTGACAATGGGCTTGCCTGGCAACGGACGCGTTTTCGAATATTCGAACGAGTCGGTTGCTGGAAAATCAGTTGGTCACCCACAACAATGTTGCAAAATCATGTATGTCATGAAGTTGAAATTTTGAAGGATGCTGTGGGCGTGTTTTGGTGCTGCTATTCCATGGATTGGCCATATTCAGAAGATGCAAACGACTTGGACCTATCACTTTGGACACAAGGGACAGTATCTGCCTCTCCAGCACATATATATTGCTGCATGTTCCCCTGAGAGCCCACTTGCCTGCACTACATGCTCCAGGACGACATCTGCCACTGCACTGCTGCTGTCTCTGCCCCTCTGGACCCTGCAATGGCACGTACTGTGGAGAGAGCCCCAGCCTTCAGCCTTGAAGAGAACCAGGCCCTGCTGGACAGCCTACTTCCACAGTACAGCAAGCTGTATGGGACACCAGGGGAGCAGGTGAGTGTTCTGTGCACTGCCTTTCTGAATGTGCATTTTGTCTGACTAGCAAGGCTGAGAGTCAGCACACCACTGGCTAGCAGGCTCACTGAGTAGTTGTCACCCCCCATAGTGTGTAGTGACTTGCACTGGACAGGTATGGTGCAGTGACAGTGCTTCTGAACAGGGTTTTACTCCCCATGCTATGATACCATGTAGTGACTTCTGGAAAACTGTCCATGGGCAGCCGTGCACTGCCTGGGTACACCATGTGCCCCTGTGATTGCGACATGTATATGCAACTGTGTCATGCACGGATATGTTGCATGTGTAGTAATGTCCTTATCACTTTGTCATCCTGACAGGCTTCTGCCCATCGGAAGCATGAGATCTGGAAGGACATCGTCCGGGCTGTCCGGTCCGTGGGGGTCTACAAGCGCCGGATCCGCAACTGCCAAAAGAGGTGGCAGGACCTTCGGGGCTGGACCCGGAGGATTGCACGGGTCCAGCTGAAGCTGTCGCCTCCTCGCAGGAGGGGCGGAACACGGACCCTGACCCCCCACATGCTCAGGATCCTGGCGGTGGTCTTTCCAGACCTGGATGGGCAGCTGAAGGCCAGAGAGCAGCAAGGAGGGGGTGAGTCAAAGACTGCACTGTGTACTCTGTCTAACATGTTATGTGCCCTCCTCGGGCCAGGTTGAACTGCCACAGTACAGCAGTCATGTTGTCCAGGAGCCATGTCCCTCTATTGTGCACTGCCCACTCCTCATCTGATACCCAGGTGTGGCCCTTACATGCAGGGAATTCTGTCACTTAGGACTGTGTCCTTGCAGTTTGCTTGACTCAAGGTGGGAGACAGCATCTGTTTCCCTGACTCTGTGGTGGGCATCATGGGTGGGTCCATTGCTTACACAATGCCTGTATTCTGACATGTATTCAGCGTGTTACTTTGATCTGTGGTCCAATTGCTGAGCTGATCCACCACATGTGGCTGGGGTACCTGGCACACACCCATGCTGCGGGTGGGAACAATGTTTGGGCCCCAGGAGTATGTATATGACGTGTGTCACACATACTTAGCCAGCTGCCTACAGTCCAGGGCTCATCCCTCATTCATGTGGGGCTGGACAGTCATGCCTACTCCAGGCCATACAATACACTCTGTACTCCCACTCCCGTGTATCAGAGGACACATTGTGCACAGTGATTTGCCCCTCAGGTGTCTGCCTCTGTGTCAGTGTGCTGTGGATTAGTCGCCAGGACTGCTGTGGAGTTTCTTGGTAGGGGCTCAGCATGCCACTGGAGATGTGACCATAGGAGACGATACTTGTGTGACACATAGGTGTCTGATCAGCTGCCCATGCAGACTGGGGCATGTAAATGTGAAGTTCAGGCAGCTGTTCCCCATGCACAGCAGAGTGTGAGGGGCTCAGGTTCAGAGGGTAGTGTCACAGGTCTCCCATATGTCCAATAGGTATGACCTGGACAGATGAGGGTTAAGAGGATGTGTTGTGGGGGGGATGTACATGTGCACTTGTGCAGCTCCAGGACTTGCATTCCCCATGACCTACTATTGTGACACAGTGCAGAGTGTTGTTGTCTGGCTGCAAAGTCATACATCACTGAGACAGTGATGTATGACTTTGCAGTCATGCCTCCGCCATGGCATGTGTCTACTGATTGGTGATCCTGCAGGGGAGTGACATGTGCTACATGCACACCATAGTGGCGCTGGCTATCAGGACATGGGTGCATCATGGTGTCTGTCGCTGGTATGCATCACATGCATTTCCTATTTTACTCTGGGCATCCCTTACATCCGTAAACCTGTACTGACTCAGTGGCAAGAGCTGTGATGTGTCCACACCGTGTCCTCTGCACTGTCCAACTACTGTGTACTTGGTGCATGTGTCAACACTGGGGTGTTGCAATCCAACAGACACCAGACAGATGGGTGCAAGGCCATGTGGGATGTGAGTGCCATGCTTGGCATCAGACTGACAATTGACTTCTCCTGTTCAATTAGTGCACTTTTAGCAATGCACAACTAATGATGCCAGGGCTTGCTCTGTGATGTGCTGTGCTCACAGTGGTGTGTGCGTTATGTGCAGGTGACTGATGTCTGTCTGTTTCCCCATTGTTTGCAGATACATCCACGGCCACGGAAGGGGACAGCTCCACGGACCAGGAGGAGCCGGAGAGCCAGACTGGGTCAGCAGCCGAGGAGTGGTCGGAGGGACCCAGTGGCACGGAGGGCGAGGGGAGCCACACCGAGGAGTCCTCAGCAGCATCCACCTCAGCTGAGGACCAGAGCAACTCGGAGGATGACTCCCTTGTGGAGGCGGGTGTCAGCAGCCACCACACCCCAGCTAGTGTTGCTGTCCCCGCCACCACCAGCACCACCACCGCCCTCCCATCGGCTCCCATTCCCCAGGTCCGTGGAGGCTCCCATGTCCGGGAGCGTGTCTCCTTTGGGCCAGGCACCGCACCCCTGCCCCTGTGTCCCCTGCTGCCCTGAGTGAGGAGTCTGTGTACCTCCTTCGCCAGCTCCATGTAGGGCAGACAGCCATGCTGAGTGTCCTCCATGCGCACACCGCGCTGTTGACTCAGCTGGTGTCGTTCATGGAGGGCATCTCATCGGGCATGTCTGACCTACAGAGGGGCAATAGGTCCATGGACTCCTCCCTGACGGCAGCAGTGTCCCTCCTCAAACGGTCCCTCACCCCTCCTGCCTCTGCTCCATCCACACTCCCCAGCACCTTACCCATCCCAGGCACACACACACTGGCACACACCAGCACACACACATCCAGCACACTGACACACACGCCAATGACAAAACGCACACGCACGCACATTCAGGGGACTGAAGCCAGACTCACAGGGGATGGGGCCCTGGAACACACACACGCATCCACATGCACTGCGCAGTCCTCAGTTCCCTCTCCCTCCAAAGCACCCTCCCTTGCCTCACCTGCAACCCCAAAGTCACAGCAGCTCTTCCTCTGTGACCTCGGCCTCTTCCCCACCGATGAAGCTGCTCCAGCATCCCGGGGGAAGAGGAAGCCCACCCACACGGAGCAGAGTGCCCCTCGCCCCCGGACACCCTCCCCCAGGCGCAGACGGACTGAGGCCCCCACCCGCAAGTCCCCCCGGAGTGCTAAGAGCAAGACCCCGCCACCGCCCTGCAGCTCAGGCACAAGGTCTCCGTCCTCCATCCCTCAGGCCCCCACTGCACAGGTGCCCCCACCACACCCTGCCCCAGGTTCCCCCACCCACAGATATACCATCCCCAAGATGCTCCGGCCTTCTCCCCCTGCCACTTGCTCTCCCAGCACCACACCCCCGCTGCGCTTGTCTGTGCCACTGATGTGGTGAGGGTGTCCCCCCCTATGTCCAACCCACCTTGCCTGTTCCCCATTCTCCTCCCCTGGAGGTAGGCACTGCAGTGGAGTCCACTACCGCCCTGTCTGACTTGGGCACTGCAGTGGCGGACCTGTCCACCCCATCTGCAGGGTCCACTGCAGTTGTGCCGGCACCCACGACATCTGTGTCATGCCCCCCAGTTGTGCCGGCACACACCATGTCAGACACCTCCACTGCAGTTGTCAGTGGCTCTCCAGCACCCACCACCCCTTCCCTGACTCCCCCTGGTGAGCCCTGATCCTGTCCCTGCGGTGCCTGGCCTGCCCCCCGGTTGCCCCTCCTAGTGGATTGTCCCTGGTATTGTGCAGGCATGCGTAGGGTGACATCTGCCAGTGTCACCCTGTTTGAACTTTGACAATGGACTGGCCATTGGCCTTTGCTCTTTTTTCAGGACTTCGTTTGGCCTCAACACATATGCTGAATAAAGCAACTTTCTTTTCTCTAGTGCTCATGCTTCAGATGTACATGTTGTTGGTGCAGCTAACCATGCCCTTGCTGCAGTGATGGTGATATCTGGTCTCATGATTATGAAGTGTTACTGTGCAGGAACCCATGTGGTCCAGGGGGAATGTGTCCTATCATGTGGTGTATCCATGTCATCAATAGCAGCATCTGAGGGTGTCATGTGTTCAGTATTTGGCAATGGGTTTCCTACTTACATTGGCAATTTCATATCTGTGGCTTCCACCCCTGCACATCTGTTGTGCCTGCCATCGTTGCATTTGTCTACTTCCCTGACCGTGTTGCCATCTCCAGTGGACATGCAGGTTTGGGCATCAATGGGGAGGGACTCATCCGTGTAGTCAGTGCAACATTGCTATACAAGTGTGTTGGATCTGTGCTGATGATTCCGTTGGCACATCCATGACCAGGCTGATGTGATGGGAGCCCTCATTTGGTGCTAATTGTTGATTGTGTGACCAAGTGCTCAGCTGACATGATGGGGCCCTACTGAGGCAACATATGGCACAGCTTTCCTCACACAGGAGTGGAGTCCCCTCATGGCAGTGTGTACACGTGTGACATTGCCTGCGCCCAAGGTGTGTGTTGTATGTGCATGTCTGTGTGTTCACTTCCATTCATCTGCGCATGCTGTGATCCCTAGTGTTGTACCTGTTTGTGATGCTTGCTGACTTGAGCTATGTTCCCCCAAAGTCTTCTCCCTGTGTTCTCTGTGATGTGGGTGCATGGCACATTACTGGTCATCAGGGTGTCACCCATAGGTGTGTTTGCTGTCAGGGCAGAGTTTGTGTGCTGACGCAGATGGGTCACAGTCAGGTTTCCCTTTGGCACTTGTTGTTTGCCCCTGTCATGTGATTTCCAGTTTGTGTTATCTTTCAGTGATTGTGACACGTTGTGTGTGTGACTGCTGGCACTCCTTAGGGTCCGGGCTGCAATGTTGGTTGTTGTCTATGTGTGTTCTTTGTGGGTGACCTTGGCTTCTTCATTGGTGTGTGACTGTGGCTGGGATCCCATTGGTCGGTGTGGTATTGCCGTCATGTCCATGTACAGCGTAGTGTGCAGTGTGTCAGACATTCAGGAGTCTTGTTGAGTGTCCATGTGTGATGTGTTTCTACACCTTGGTTCCCACCCACCACCCTGGAATAGTAATGGGTGCATGTGCAATGTCACCAGTGCATGTGTACTTCACTGCTGCACATTGTTGGAGGTCGAGGGGTGTGGTCTTGAGTGTGTGCAGATGAGAGTTGTTGCCCGGCTAGTCCCCTGCCTCCATGTTGGCCTTGGCTTACTGGCCATGCTGATTGATTTGTGCTTGTGTAGGTGTGATGGTAGTTAGTTGCTCAGGACACCTGACTGTGGTTCACAGTGTGAACGACATTTAGCTTTGTCATCACAGTGGTATTTTTCTTCAGCCCAGGGTCACCACATTGTGGGGGCCCTGGGGGTGGTGCTGTGGTGTGTCTGTGACTTGCTGTGTCAGTTGTTGTTCCTACGTGCCTGTGTGACATGTGTGTTTTGTGCTCCCTCTCACCTGTCAATGCCTGCTTGCCCACATAGGGGATTTGGATCCATGAGTTACCTTAGTGTGGCAGTGTATGCACATCTGTATGATTGGTATTCAGCTCTCCTCATGTGTTGTGTTGTTGCCTGGGGACACTGGCACCCCCACCCCTCACCTGCTGTGTATGATGACAGTGTTGGTCTGCCTGTTTGTGTTTGTGCATCTGCACCACTGCATTGGCATATCTTGGGTGTGCCATTGGCTGTATGTTGTTTGGTGTGTTTCCCCTGCTGTCCCTGGGACTCCTAGGTCATCGGTCAGCACAGTGATCATGGTTTGTGTGTCCCATTGCTGCCATGGTATGGTATCTGTTCACCTCACATCTGCTGTCTCCACAGGGTATCTGCATTTGTGTGCCCATTGGTGCAAATATGTGGTTCTGCATTCTGATGGTCACTTCTGTCATTGTGTCATTGATGACTGTTGACGGTCTCAGCCCCCATGGGTGTTGTTTGTCTGCACATGGCCAAAGGAATGTTTCATTTGCACTGCAGTATTTGGCTCCCCCAATTTATGTTGCAATGGGACACATACACTACAATTTTCCACAGATGAGTTTTTGGTTCTGTGACCAGGAATGATCCATGCAGTTTGGCAGTTGCAGCTCTTTCTTTGTCAACAATTACCTTTTGGTCACTGTGATGATGAGGGTGTAGACCCCATTGCCACAATGGTCAAAATGTGCTTCAGCTATGGACCCCACACTTACCTTTTGGTCACTGTGATGATGGGGGTTTAGACCCCATTGCCACAATGGTCAAAATGTGCTTCAGCTATGGACCCCACACTTGCCTTTTGGTCACTGTGATGATGGGGGTTTAGACCCCATTGCCACAATGGTCAAAATGTGCTTCAGCTATGGACCCCACACTTGCCTTTTGGTCACTGTGATGATGGGGGTTTAGACCCCATTGCCACAATGGTCAAAATGTGCTTCAGCTATGGACCCCACACTTGCCTTTTGGTCACTGTGATGATGGGGGTTTAGACCCCATTGCCACAATGGTCAAAATGTGCTTCAGCTATGGACCCCACACTTGCCTTTTGGTCACTGTGATGATGGGGGTTTAGACCCCATTGCCACAATGGTCAAAATGTGCTTCAGCTATGGACCCCACACTTGCCTTTTGGTCACTGTGATGATGGGGGTTTAGACCCCATTGCCACAATGGTCAAAATGTGCTTCAGCTATGGACCCCACACTTGCCTTTTGGTCACTGTGATGATGGGGGTTTAGGCCCCATTGCCACAATGGTCATGGGCTGCTTGCATTGTGGGTGCCACACACATATATGTGTGGCACATGTGCTAGGGGGTCACATTGTATGTTCAATGTCATGTTCGGTGTTGTAGGCATTTGACACAGCCTGCTCACACGCTTGTCATGGTGGTGGGGGGATGTCTTAATCTTGCATTCCCTAGGTTGTGGTGTGCTTGTTGTGTCATGCATTGTCCATCCTATGAGTGGGGGTGGTAGTAGTGGTAGGCATCCAGCCCCCTGGCTAAGGGTGGTAGTAGTGGTGGGCATCCTGCCCCCCTGGGTGAGGGTGGTAGTAGTGGTGGGCATCCTGCCCCCTGGGTGAGGGTGGTAGTAGTGGTGGGCATCCTGCCCCCCTGGCTAAGGGTGGTAGTAGTGGTGGGCATCCTGCCCCCTGGGTGAGGGTGGTAGTAGTGGTGGGCATCCTGCCCCCCTGGGTGAGGGTGGTAGTAGTGGTAGGCATCCTGCCCCCTGGGTGGGGGTGGTAGTAGTGGTGGGCATCCTGCCCCCCTGGCTAAGGGTGGTAGTAGTGGTGGGCATCCTGCCCCCCTGGGTGAGGGTGGTAGTAGTGGTGGGCATCCTGCCCCCTGGGTGAGGGTGGTAGTAGTGGTAGGCATCCTGCCCCCTGGGTGGGGTGGTAGTAGTGGTAGGCATCCAGCCCCCCTGGCTAAGGGTGGTGGTAGGCATCCAGCCCCCCTGGCTAAGGGTGGTAGTAGTGGTGGGCATCCTGCCCCCCTGGGTGAGGGTGGTAGTAGTGGTAGGCATCCTGCCCCCCTGGTTGAGGGTGGTAGTAGTGGTAGGCATCCAGCCCCCCTGGCTGAGGGTGGTAGTAGTGGTAGGCATCCAGCCCCCTGGCTAAGGGTGGTAGTAGTGGTGGGCATCCTGCCCCCCTGGGTGAGGGTGGTAGTAGTGGTGGGCATCCTGCCCCCTGGCTAAGGGTGGTAGTAGTGGTGGGCATCCTGCCCCCCTGGGTGAGGGTGGTAGTAGTGGTGGGCATCCTGCCCCCTGGCTAAGGGTGGTAGTAGTGGTGGGCATCCTGCCCCCCTGGGTGAGGGTGGTAGTAGTGGTGGGCATCCTGCCCCCCTGGGTGAGGGTGGTAGTAGTGGTAGGCATCCTGCCCCCCTGGGTGGGGTGGTAGTAGTGGTAGGCATCCAGCCCCCCTGGCTAAGGGTGGTGGTAGGCATCCAGCCCCCCTGGCTAAGGGTGGTAGTAGTGGTAGGCATCCAGCCCCCTGGCTAAGGGTGGTAGTAGTGGTGGGCATCCTGCCCCCTGGGTGAGGGTGGTAGTAGTGGTGGGCATCCTGCCCCCTGGCTAAGGGTGGTAGTAGTGGTGGGCATCCTGCCCCCCTGGGTGAGGGTGGTAGTAGTGGTGGGCATCCTGCCCCCCTGGGTGAGGGTGGTAGTAGTGGTAGGCATCCTGCCCCCTGGGTGGGGGTGGTAGTAGTGGTAGGCATCCAGCCCCCCTGGCTAAGGGTGGTAGTAGTGGTAGGCATCCAGCCCCCTGGCTAAGGGTGGTAGTAGTGGTGGGCATCCAGCCCCCTGGGTAAGGGTGGTAGTAGTGGTAGGCATCCAGCCCCCCTGGGTGAGGGTGGTAGTAGTGGTAGGCATCCTGCCCCCTGGTTGAGGGTGGTAGTAGTGGTAGGCATCCAGCCCCCCTGGCTAAGGGTGGTAGTAGTGGTAGGCATCCAGCCCCCTGGCTAAGGGTGGTAGTAGTGGTGGGCATCCTGCCCCCTGGGTGAGGGTGGTAGTAGTGGTGGGCATCCTGCCCCCTGGCTAAGGGTGGTAGTAGTGGTGGGCATCCTGCCCCCCTGGGTGAGGGTGGTAGTAGTGGTGGGCATCCTGCCCCCTGGCTAAGGGTGGTAGTAGTGGTGGGCATCCTTCCCCCTGGGTGAGGGTGGTAGTAGTGGTGGGCATCCTGTCCCCCCTGGGTGAGGGTGGTAGTAGTGGTAGGCATCCTGCCCCCCTGGGTGGGGGTGGTAGTAGTGGTAGGCATCCAGCCCCCCCTGGCTAAGGGTGGTGGTAGGCATCCAGCCCCCCTGGCTAAGGGTGGTAGTAGTGGTAGGCATCCAGCCCCCTGGCTAAGGGTGGTAGTAGTGGTGGGCATCCTGCCCCCTGGGTGAGGGTGGTAGTAGTGGTGGGCATCCTGCCCCCTGGCTAAGGGTGGTAGTAGTGGTGGGCATCCTGCCCCCCTGGGTGAGGGTGGTAGTAGTGGTGGGCATCCTGCCCCCCTGGGTGAGGGTGGTAGTAGTGGTGGGCATCCTGCCCCCCTGGGTGAGGGTGGTAGTAGTGGTAGGCATCCTGCCCCCTGGGTGGGGGTGGTAGTAGTGGTAGGCATCCAGCCCCCCTGGCTAAGGGTGGTGGTAGGCATCCAGCCCGCCCTGGGTGAGGGTGGTAGTAGTGGTAGGCATCCAGCCCCCTGGCTAAGGGTGGTAGTGGTGGTGGGCATCTGGCACCCCCTGGCTAAGGGTGGTTGTGGTGGTTGGCATCCAGCCCCCCTGGGTTGGGGTGGTGGCGCGCATTCAGGCCCCTGTGTGCATATGTGGCATTGGTGATGGGCATCCCGCCCCTATGGTGCTGCTGGTGTAAGTATATTCAGATTCCCAGTGTATGTGTGTGATGTGTCGTGTACGTGTTGTATGTGTTTTGTGGTTGGTGTCTGACTTACCTTCTGCGCCGTACGCGTCCGTGCCTGTTCCGGTAGTAGATGTAGAATATTGGTATGATCGGGACGAAGGGATTCATGGTTGGTTCGTGTCGTTCGTCCTTCTCGTTGCTTCGCGTCGTCCTCGCCGCTTGGCTTCGTCCTCGCCGCTTCGCTTCGTCCTCGCCGCCTCGCGTCGTCCTCGTCTGTGCTGTGTTCGTCTCGTAGCCGTGGATCGTGTTGTGGCGCGATTCCGAGCTTATGTGCGCCTCTCCCGGATGCTTTGACGTGCCGTGCGTAGCGACGGGTTCGGCGCGTACGGAAAGCGCATCGTACTTGTCCGGTCGGACGGGGCTGCATTTTCCCTTCCGTGCGACTCTATTCGGGCGTTTCCGGATTCGCCTCGGTCGGAGAACAGGACCTGGTTTGGGTGAGTACGGCTCGGCCGGGATTTTTGCTGTTGTGCGCATCGTACTTGCTCGTTCGGTGTGCTGTACGGATCGGTCGGGAAACTGGCTTTCGCATGGCTTTTTTCCCGACCGAATAGTATTGGGTGCGCCTCCGACCGAGATCGGAATCGGCCCCTTGGTGTTTCATGATGACTATCCAGTGTGTCTTAATCATTGATTGTACTGTCTTCAGATACTTTTTCCAGTGAGTGATTTCAGTCTTCTCAGTAACTATTAGAATGTGTCTGGTCTGATTTGTATCTCCAACAACTCCTGAGAGTTCCATCTAGAGGACTGATTGCCTGTTTATGGTTTTGTTAAGCTTATTCTTATTTTTCTTCAATCTTTTCTTTTCCCTTCTACTAAGTGATCTGCCAACTATTATAGTTTCTTGGGGTACTGCAGGGTTATTTAGTTGAGAAAGAGCCTCCTGGGAATCTATGATAATGTTTGTATAGTGAGATGTTGTCAGTTCTGTACCATTTGGAGCACTCTCAGTCTTTACATCCAAGGCTTTTTTGTTCAAAGTAGTGAGTACTGAGTTGTGATTGTCAGATGTAGTAGTTGTTGGTATGTTATGATCAAAGGTTCTTGTAGTTAAGGTTAATGTGCTAATGTTCTTTAAGTTATCAAACAACAGTGTAAGTGGGTCAGGAAGAGTGCACAGTTTATCAAATATTAGTGGGCATGCACAATTTGTGTTCATGTTTATTGTATGAGAATACTTAGTTTGGTTTCAAGCTTATTGATTTTATTATCCATGTTGGTTATACTATTAACCAGTGATTGTATCAAATCAACCTGAAGTCCAGTTTGTTCATTAGTGCATCAGTAGCTGCAAATAGGGTAGGGTTAATAGTTGTGAGTATTATATCAGCTAGTGATTTTAAGGGGCAATTTAAAATTGGCAGTCGTTTCGCAGTCCTCAGGCTCTACTTGTTTAATTGCATCTAATAATTTAGCAATAGTGTCATTTGGTGCAAAACTGGCTATGTAATCTATATTATTTCCCCTGTTTTAAATAAAGATGAAAGGGAGGAGGTCATGGGGGATATCTCATTGATTGGTAAGTCCGCTAATTCTTCCACCTCACTTGTGCTAATCTTTTGACCGTGCAGCGTTGATTGGCCATTGGTGATGATGCATCCAAGGACCTAACCTCCAGGTAAAGTGTCATGAGGTTCCCAGGAGAAGAGAATAACTTAAGAAAAATGACCCCCACATTTCAAGCAAATAGAGCTCAACCATCCTCTTCAGCTAACTTCCTTGTGCTCCTAATCCATGGGACAAAAATACCATATTTCCCCAAAAATAGCACCTTGCAGCTGGCACAGAATGCAGCCCAGTAGCACAAGAGTGGGAGCATAAAGTTCCATCCCAGTTCCCGAGCAGAGATGTCATGAATCTTCGCCCCCTCACACTCTGTGATGGTAGTTAAACCAAAGAGGCAAGGCAGCCGATAACTCCCTTAAAATGGAGCACCTGCTTTGAAACCCCAAATGCCATAGGGGTGGCTAGGCAAGGGAGAGCAAAACAAAAAAGACGCCAACATGTAGACAAGGGGAAGGGTAATGGTAAACCAGGAGCAGTGTCTAAAGCCCCACAATCAGACTCCAACTAACCCGATATGGAAGTCCTCATACACCTTCTACCATCCTAGGAGGGAGTCGCAGGAACAACCAAATGTTACTCCTCATTGAAAAGGGGATACGCTGGAGCTCCACGAGAGACTCAAGTTGACACCTGTCTCAAAAGGAGTTGAACAAAAAAAACAAGTACCAAGTTGAGTGTTGACTCTATTTTCGGCTCTTCCTCAGGGTAGGCAGAGAGGAGTTTTAAGTAAGGGTGTTGTTACATTACCTTACAGAGTAAGGGAAGGGACAAATGTGTAGTCCAGACAGTAATAAGGCACACTGCATGTTCTTTACTTTGTTAGTAAATATGTTCTCCAAACACATCATAACATTGTTTATTTATGACATTAGCCTATGTGTAACCTAATAATTAATTATCCAGGCATTTCCGTTCAAGTAAAGATGATTTACTTTGAGGATTTCATTGGAATGTCTTGAGACCGTCAATGTATTTTGGAATCATTGTAAATGATATAGGTTCACAGTAAATTTTTAAAAGAATAACATAATTTAATTGGAGTGTTTTTAACTGTTCTTTTCTCATAAACACACAAAGTTTGTTCCACAATTGAAATCAGTGTTTATTTTGATTGAAATGCAATACTGTTCAATGAAGTTTTTAAAATGTAATGATTAATGCAAAGTTACGAGTCAAATAATTGCAGATGATCATTCCATTTCATATTGTATTTTAAACGGTGCACTCTGCACAAAAATATTATGAGTGACCTAGCATTTGGGCAAAGTAAATTATCTGAAAACAGAATACAAAATCGACAAAATAGGTATTGTGCACACAGCATGATTCCTTTGTCATTAGCAAGTGCTTTCCACATCAATTATTACAGCAGTTTGGGAATTCGTTTTATTTTGTTGTAAACACTGAACGCAGTTTGTACTTTGAGAGTGATAATCAAGTTTTTTAATCGAAGCAAAATGAGGCTCTATCCTTTTCTGCACTTTAGGCGCAAAATATTGTTCTCATTTTTGAAGTGTTGGTCCTTAAAATAGTTTCTGGTACTCCTGAAAGTAGACTTAAGCAGCTTACATTTTACTTACTTTAGTTTCTTTCCATAAAACGCGATCATTATAGCCTTTGAGGGTTTTTGATCATCTCAAAAAGGGCCAAATGTATCAACAATTTGTGCATATGTAAAGTCAATAAAAGTTATGCACACTCAAGCAAAATGTTTATTCGGATTTTACTTTCCAGCTCAAAAGTTAGTTTTGCGCTGGAAAGTTGCCTAAAACTAATATAAAGCATAGCATTGGGCTGTTTTGCCTTACTTGTTGTCACGTGGGTGTCCCATGGGTGGTACATGGGTGTTTCCAGGCAACCATCCATGGTTTGTGATAAAAAGCTGTATCTACTAACATTTGTACACAGGGTTTTGCACCAAAATATACACCTCCATGAGGCAGGCACAAACTAGGAGAAATGCTTTCCTTTCACCAAACCTTTCTATCTCTGTATGAGTATTGTACAGCACGCATACAAAGTGGGAAAAGTAATTCTAAACTTAATATTTTGTAATAAAGGGTACTCTTCCAGTCCGAAACCTATTCAAGACTAATGGAAGCACCTTTGCATTAACCTGCAAACGTATGTGTGGCACTGGACAGCCAGAGAGCGTGCCAGTGCCTGGTAAGAGAGCAGCAGTGCCATATCATAAAAGGCATGGCACTCTCCTGCACGTCTTCCCAGCAACACAATGCAGCAACTTTGGTTGTTGTGCTGCATGCAAACGTTTGACCCTTCGTTTATTATTTTCGATGTTCTAACAGATATTGATTCCATCGGCTGGGATACAAGCATAAAGGTGAGTGGGTTAGACTTTATCTTGATATCAGTCATATGTGTTTCCTCACAGCTTTTGTTCTCTAGCTCAAGAAGTGTTTTCACTACAGCAATCTGAAGAATGTTATGCAAGCCTTGAAAAAAGAACCCAATGGTAGAAAAGAAGAATGGTGGCAAAGAGACACAACCTGAGGACTGCTTGCATAGTCCTGGCATAGCAAATAGTTGGAGTGTAAAGCCAGAATTTAAAGGAGCCAAAATGGTTTATCTTCATCCCTTCTGGAGAATGAACACATTTCACATAGTTTGGTGAAAGGACTATGATGTTTGAAGTGATGAAACGCACCGAAAAGGCAACTGCTATATTGAGGAACCAAGCTCAACTTCCCATCAACATCCACTAACAGCATAAAATGAAGAGGGGACTCATTGAAGTGTTACAGTTAAATTAGAAGCTAGTGGCAATCAGTAGCAGCTGGCATCTTCGGGGAGAGGGAGCAGGCGTGTGCAAAAAATAAATAAATACAATAAAAAAAAACGTAATGGGCAAAAGCGATGTCCTCCACTCCGGACCTCCACAAGAACTGGAAGATGGACCCTGTAACTCCCTTGACCAATTAGGGCGCTGCTCTCTTGCTGTGAGAACAGCACCTTGACTGGAGGGAGCGTCCTCACTCAGTGCTCCACAGCTCCATCGAGGCTGCATTGACTCTAACCCAGCTGTCATAAGGCAGAGATGCGTAAAGTGTGCATGTGTGGCTGGCCATCTCAAGACGTCGGGCCAAAAAGACATGCGCACTTTAAACATAGGTGCATAGACAGCCCATCCTCCTCCCTGCTTCTGTCACTCAACAGCGACCCTGCCCCATCTTGACGCTCGGCTCGGGACGGGGATGAAAAATAAGGTGGTAATAAATTACCATTTTATTTTTATATGGTGTTTTTTAAGTGGGGCGACGCTCCTTTGCACCAACGGAGGAGCCGCCCCTGGAGGCAATACTGTTGTGAGCCGCATGGACAGACACATTGCTTATCAGGGCAAGCACTTTGTGCAAGCATGCAGAGGTTCTGAGCAGAATTAGTGCTCTCTCTGTCAGTAAGTGTAGACTCTGCAAGTGCTGGGCACTCACAGAGGTGCGAGTGCTGGAAAAGCGAACGTGACAGATGACAGACTCTGGCTTCACATCCCAAATAGAGAAACTGCTCAAAGAATGAGAACATTCATTTGTATTTTTATATTTGTAATTTTTAATTCATAGAGCGCATGGCCACCATCGTTTCTTGGCACTAATAATATTGGTATTGAGAAATTTGATATAAGAAAACTTTATTGTAGGGCTGAGAAAAATATCATGAAGATACATTTAAATGGTTGGTTTTCAAGACCTTACTAAACTGAAATAGGGAAAGTAGACTGTGCAAAGTAAGCGGAAGGGTATTCCAGAGTTTGGCTGCCAAAATACAAAGCGAATTCTCCACAGGAGGCAGTCCGTACTCTGGGAATTTCAAGCGACAATTTCTGTGCTGAAAGCCAGCCTTCTCGCTGGTTTATAGCAAGTACATTTTCATGCAAGAAATGCAGGCTTATTTTTGAAATTGGATATGCGCACCATAGTCATTACATAAATACGATCCTCCTCTGGACAGGAAGACAAAGGACGAGATCAAATCGAATTTGCTTAGTCCGCAAACCAGTTGGCCTACTGCAAAAAGTTGGACAAGCAAGATGCATCTGTTTTAGTTTGCCAGAAAAATAACACTCCCGTAATCAATGCGGGGTTGGATTAGTGCTTTGACCACAGAAATCTTTAGTTTAATCGTACGTACATTTTTTAGGTGAAAATACCCGAGCTTTAGTTATATGTGACGTATTCAATTCAAGGCCCAAATTAGAATCAATTTAAATACCAAGGTTCTGCACACTGGGAGCAGCTGCAAAAGAGAGGCCTAGTGCTCAGGGCCAGTACAAATCATTCATCTGGAACTTAGAGGATGCTAGTAGTAATTCTGCTTCCTTTGGATTCATTTTTAAATAATGAACAGGCATCCACCAGCGGGGGGCCAACATGCTTTCAGACCACAATCATTTCAATTTGAAGACTGAGTTGAATTAAGCGGAGAGACCAGAAAATGAACAGTGCATCATCTGCGTACCAATTTAATTTTGTTCCTGTCAGGGCACAGAATCTCAGGGGCAGATTTACAAGCCCCTTGCAACACATTTGCGCCGCCGTTGCGTCACTTCTGTGACGCAGCAGCGTTGTAAACAATGCGCCACGTTGCGACATATTTACAATGTGACGCATCTATGGAGATGCGTTACGTTGTAAAGCCCTGCGCTACATTATACCTGCGTCAGGTATAATGTATGCACGGTGGGCGTTCTGTCGCAAGAAAGCCTCGTAAAAGTGACGCAGTGAAATCTACAAGATTTCACAGAGTCAGTCAGTCAAAAATACTTTATTCGGCAACTTAATGCCATAAAAGTGCACATAACAATATAGTACATTTCATATATATATATATATACATTTTCTTTTAAAAACGCAACCATAAAGTTTAAAAAAGGAGAACATTTCATAATATCAGTCGGAGAGCCAGGTTTCTGGATACATGAGGATCAGTACATTGTATAAAGTGCAATCAGTTTAATGCGATGGCCACCTTGAAGGCGCAGAAGAAGCCTAAACATAAGGGCCAACATTAGGGGGAAACATGCTTCTTGTTACTCATAGAATTCAAAACGTAAAATACATAGGGTCCAAGTACGTTATGTAAAGTGCAATGTGCAAAACGTCAGATACGGTCTAAAACAGTGGGCCCACTTAATAATAATACGGGCACTGCCTAAGTTTTAAAACATAATATAAAAACTGGAAATTTAAAAAAAATAACTTTTCCTATGCCTGATGGCTCCAGTCAGGAAGCTCGCAACGCCAAAACTGATCGTGGTGGAAGGTAACATTTGGAGGTACAATAAGGCGGGCCTAACTTGGAAAAGTGACACTCTCGGAGTAATGGGCATATGAACCTTTTACGAAAAGAAACATAATAATCACAGAAAAAAATGAAATGAATAGTATCCTGTTCAGAGAAGTTGTCACAAGGACAAGGTTTTAAGGTGACTAATTTGTGGAAACCTTGTGGAACAGCCAAAAGCCAGGGAATCAAATCTAAGCGAAATCTTGTTGATACAAAGCGGTGGTAAGGATTGCTGATGGTGAGTAGGTATGGCTGAATTTGTTTATTCGCAGATAGCATTACATATCTCCTCACCGTTGGTTTTGCTAACTCATTCTCTTCTCTAAGTCCCTGGCGCTTAATCATGAACTGTTCTTTTATATTTCTGATCATAGTTTTGTCCAGGGGTTTAGGCCTAAAAAATAATTCAGGACAACCTAACCATTTCGACAAATCCCTTAAGTATTTTAGCCATGGGATGCTACCGCCTCTATCAAGCGTCAAACAATCAGTAATTATTGTTTGATTTAAATTTGCGGTGGAGTTAGCCCAGACTCTCAGCCAGCACAGCAATGGTGCTACCGCTATCTGGTCTGATATATATCCCACCCCTAATTCTTCATGTAATATATATGTGGGGGTGGAAACCGGGACTGACAAAATTTTACGTAAAAACTTGTCTTCCTCACGCTGGATGTCCCTCCCATCCTTGTATCCCCAAATATCACAGCCATAGATTGCCATGGGAATGCACTTTTCTTTATATATTTTCATCAGTGCCGGCAGTGGCGGCTGGTGGATTTTCAAAGTGGTGAGGCGAAAATGTTTGTACCCGAGTTACTTGCACACACTGCGCCCCCCCGAAGTTAGCACCCCGTGCACTGGAGTACCTGGAAATTCCTGACAGTTATTGTACTCAGACCTTTCGCATATACATACAGGGGGCCGGGGCAGCAGGCCACTACCTTTCAGGTGCACTTGACTTGGCTGATACAAAGCCTCACGGTTTCTGCCAAGGTCTGTCTGATCTGGAAGCGCAACCGAGGTCCCACAGTGAAGACACGTATGTACAATTGGCTCAAACTTACACTGGCATGACCAGCGCTGCCAAGTAAACAAGCATCATTTCGCCAGTCATTAAGCCAGCCCTGCCTTTCAACAGCACTGTTGATTATCTTCTAGCTTTACTTCCCCAGTAAGTCAATGCAGGGTCAAAGAGCAACCAACCCCGACTGAAGAGGTCCTAGGCGGCCTACGGCCGGGCCAGCTGGCACTCTCTGCCTTAAAATTCAAATACGAAAGAAGACACCAACATTTTGTTTCTTCGTAGATTGGCGTGCTTCAGCACTCTGGTTACAATGGCGCATGCGCAGTTCAGCCCTTGCGAACGGCCAGCTTGCTTTCTGGTTCACCGTAACAGGACATCATGATTCATTGAAAAAACACTCTTGTATTAATACATATCAATTCCTAAGGAGCCACAAAACATGTTTATCCGCAAACGCTCTTTTTACACAGCTGCTGTAAAGATTTAAAGAGTGTGCAAGTTTGAACAGGACGTATGCGTGCGTGTTTATCTGCAGCTGAGTGTTATGAAGAGGTGCAGCTGCGTTCGTTCCTAAGAGGCCCGCAGGAGCCGAATGCCACCGTGTGATACCAGGAAGCAGCCTAGCTTTTAAAAACCCGCACCGAGGTCTATGGAGCCATTTGAACAGTTCGCCACCAGACGCCGTGGTCAGAGGCAATTATGGGCAGCGCGGAGAGGGGCAACCAGACTCATGTGTACCATGTCACTGATAATATTAAAGTAGCTGATTGCAATTGGCATAAAATACCATGAGGTATACATTATTGGATACAGCACGTCACAAAGGAGTTTCATGACAGGAGCATCAGGAACGGTGCGAGGATTCTCATCACTTCCCAGGTCGTGGAAAGGGCGGGAAGTAGTAGTATGACGTAATTTGGGTTTGCTACGCAGCCACTGGCAAACCAATAGTGTTCGCCTTGTGCAGTCCAGGTACATACACACAAACACACACACAACAAACAGACATGCAAACAACAAATGTACAGCACTCACGTGCAATGAATACTCAGTTGCGGCCCGGCCGGCATGACGGGGGGGGGGTGGGGAGGTGGAAATGGGGTCGTCGCAGGAGGGGGAGGCGGGAGGGGTTTAATTATAAAAAAATATCAAATAAAACTTACCGTCCCACGCCACCTCAGCTTTAAAATGGGTCCCGAGTCTCCCGACTCCCGCCGTCCTGCGTTTTCCGGTACCTGCAGCTCTCATCGTCAGGAAAGGCAGCCTCCTCCTTCCCTCCGCCAATCACAACGCTGCAATGGCAGCGTTGTGATTGGTGAGGTGCAGCGGAAAGCGCCCCAGCCGGGACATTTTCTCTATGTAGGCTGCATGCAGCAGCCTACATAGAGAAAGCGAGAGTGGGCGGTCCTGCTCGAGGGCAGGGAGGAGTGGCTTGCCCACTGTTGTGCATACTGACTGTTTGGTCGGCCCCAGGGCCGACCAAACAGTCACGACCCACAACAGTGGGCAAGCCACTCCCCTGCCCTCGAGCAGGACCGCCCACCCCTAACCAGACACTTCTGCTTGCTCGCAGTGCAAGAAGCAGAGACATAAAATGGTAGTTTTTACCATTTATGTTTCTGCCTTCTCGCACTGCAAAAAAGCAGTGGGGCAACGCCCCGACGCCCCAATGGGGGAACCGCCACTGAGTGCCGGAATGGGTTTAGTCCCTACTCTCTTGGCAAAGTTGAGTGTGGCCCCTGTGGCTCTAGAAAGGGTATTCCTTTTCTGTGTAATTTGTGGGCACCATGTTCCATGCTGGTCGAAAAGTACCCCCAAATAGGGAAAGATGGCAACCTTCGTTAATTCAGCCCTTTTACAATAAAATTTAAACTTTTTTGGGGACTTTCCAGGGCCAATCGACATAGTATGCGATTTCTTAAAATTAGTTGAAAGATCTAAAGAGCCCATAAAAACAATAAAACCATCTAAAAGTGATTGGAGGCCCACTGCAGTTCTAGCTAATAGAACTGTATCATCTGCGTACAAGAGTGCGGGAATCATCTTGTTGCCAAGTTTAGGAACATCTTTACAGCTGGCTTCTAGGAATTCCCCCAACTTATTTATGTATAACGTGAATAAGAGGGGAGCCAGAATACAACCCTGGCGTACCCCTCTCATCACGTCCCAGGGGGTTGTCAGATCACCATTGCTGTTATATCTTACGGCAGCTGTATTATATTCATGAATGGTGTGTAGAAAAGACACAAGCTCCGATTCAAGGCCTATATCATTTAGAGTTGCCCATAATTTGGATCTATTGACGCAATCGAAAGCTTGGGTCAAGTCCATGAATGCCAGATGTATTAAACCCTTTTTTGTGACAGTATACTTTCCTACCACCAAATGTAAATTTAGGCATTGATCTAAGGCCCCTTTCTTTGGTCTAAAACCGTACTGTAATTCAGAGATAACATTCTGGTCATCCAGCCATGCTGTTAGGCGGCTGAGTACGGCCTTGCCCATTATTTTGGCTGCTGAATCTAAGAGTGAGATCGGCCTATAACATGTAGGTTCGTCCCTCGCACCCTTTTTACAAATCGGAACAATCACTGCCTTTCCCCAGGATATCGGGTATCCATTTTGGCCTGCGGCATTAAAAACGTTAGTTAATATTCTAGCCCAGACCTTAGGATCAGTTTTATATAGGTCTGCCGGTACCCCGTCGGGGCCCGGGGCCTTACCTCCCAATGTAGACACAATTGCCTTTTCTACCTCCTCTACACAGAAGTGATGCGACATACTTGATTGTCCATCTTCTCCAAATGTTTTCGCTTCCCCTAAGTTTGCATCGCTAAAGATTTGGCCAAAATGTGAAACCCATTTTTCCGCAGGGATTAAGCTGTTAATCTTAGAATTAGGGGTTTCAGAAAGGAAGGGACTATTGACTACTGACCAGAATTTGGAACTGTCTTTCAAGACAGTAACTTGTTGTAAAACGTCCCATGCCTGTTCCTTTAATTCCTTCTTCCTATTCTGGGTTGCTATCTTGTAGGCCTTTCTTTTGTCTCTAATTTCTATTTCATCTCTGGGGATCAATTTCAACGCCTGTAAGAGTTCCGTGTGGGTTGTTGAGCATGCACCATCAAACCACCTTACAGCCTTCATACGTTTGGTCCCACCCACCACTGTGAGATCAAATTGTATTTGTCTTACTAAATTCCCGTAGGCTATTAATTTAGAGCTACCTTGTGTATCAGAGTCTAAACAGATTTCAATTTCCGAGGAACAGATTGTGTATAAGTTATTTAAAAAATTATCTGGGATTACTGCTTCCCATTTTAGCCTACGGGCCTGGTCTTTGGAACGGATAACTTTATTATTCAGACAAGTGGTGGGTTCTTCAGTCGTAATAATAGAAAGCGATATAGTGATGGTAAGAGGATTATGGTCACTGAGGCCCGCCCAAGTAACAATTAGGTCCTCAGCAAACAAAGATAATGGAACTGACAATAAAATATAATCAATAATACTTTGCCTACCGTTCCCAACAAAGGTGGGTATCAGTGTCACACTACCTGTTTGCTCAAGACAACATAGGTTTTGATTTGAGAGGATGCCTTCAAGCAGGACGCCCGACAGTGTGTGCTCAAAATGGGTAGGCAAGGGCAAAAACTCATCCTGGTCCTGATTTAAAAAACAATTTAAATGACATTGATGAACATTAAAATCTCCCAAAATTAATACATCATAATACAATTGTCTAATCTCCTCATAGTATTCCAGAAAGTCATTCAGGTCTTGTAGATGTTCCAACTCATGCCCTCTGTAAAAGGAATTAAAAAAATTCACCACTAATACAGTACTACGGTCTTTAAAAGACAGTTCTACCGCCAAAATATTACGTGATTTACATTCAACCAAGTTTATCCTACAGGAGAGCTTCAGTGAAAACATAAGGAGCAAACCCCCTCTGGCTCTACCCATATTTGATGGGGTGGCATATTTACAATACGAAGTGAAACCATCTAAGTGAAAACACTCATTTGCGTCCCAAGTTTCCTGGAGGGCAATAATATGATATGTGGTAAGAAAATGTTCCCAATCCAGGTTTCCTCTCTTGGACCTAATTCCCGCTATGTTCCACGATAGGACTCTTTCGCGAACAACCAGACTGGAGGTAGTGATTGGGACGGTTCCTAGATGGTTATCAACTGTATCACCATGATCTAGAACTAGTGTTATATCAGTGTTTTCGGTCACGTTATTTGAGAGTATGTCCTGACATATTTTCCCTTCTAACCCTAGTCAGTCATTTTCATCCAAACTGTGGGGACTAGTTAGTGGCTGGATGCGATTGCTCGTTAACATGCCGTTATCTTTGATAGTTTCATTTACAAGCCTACCCGGGTTCCTGGGTAGCTGCCATTGCCATTGCATAGGGCACGTGCGCTGGCTCGGAGGATAAAAATGTTGTAAGGAAACTGCTATTATTTTGGAGTTTGAACTATTCTTATATGCACAGCCCATTAGCATCTTGGCTTTCTCTGGGATCTCAAAATTAACAACTATGCAGTCTTCACCATCAATCCTTTTTGTTTGCTGGCCTATCCACCCCACTCTTCTGGCCATAATGATATCAGATGAAATACTTGAGCCATTTATGACATTATTATTGCACCAATGGGTAACTTTATGTATTAAATCCTGAACGGATTCCCTGGAATTTTGGGAAAGGGGAGGGACCTTCAATAAGATTGCTACCAAAGGTGCGGATGAAGGGGGCAGGTCAAGTATACACTGATTAGCGACCTTAGGTAAAACAGTATTTGGTTGGGTACATACAGGCGGAATAGCCCTCTCGATACTTAGGGGCATATTTATCTGATCTGTTATGGGATTCTGGACTGTAGGTCTTATTTCCTCGCTCCCATTTATTTGTCTGCTTTCCCTAGCCCTGCCCTTAGTCCCTGAAACATTCGCACCCAGGCCCGGCGGGCATTGGTTCCTTTTCTCTGATGAATTTTCTGCCCCTCCCCCCACAGGTCTAGGCACAAGCGTCACAGCACAATGTTTGTTAGCTATGATAGAATCATGGCATAATTTTTCAATCTTTTCCATCCTATGCAATATTGGTGTTAAAAGGGCCTTTGTCATTTCTTCCAGCCTTACAAATAAAATATCCAATACTTGTTCAAAGTTCGAACCAGATTGCGGGGATGTTTGTGACCGTGTTTGTTTCCGTGGAGACTTTCTCATAGGCTTATTACAGGCAAGTTGTTTTCTCTTTGATGGGGGTAAATACGAGGCCACATCACTCCCTTCTACTGTTTTAACAGCCAGGGTATTTAATAGCGTACCGGGGTCCTCCGGGGTTGGCGCTTGACATAAAGGTGCAGCAACGGTGATAACGATCAAAGACTGGGCCGGGGATACTACAGGATTAATTTGCTCTGCTTGTGTCCCATCCCTATCGCCGGCCGATGTCTGGGCGCACTTCACTGTCTCCAGTGACAGCCTTCTTTCTGTCAGTGCTATTTCTTGTGTGAGCACGTGTGCGGCTTTAGTTGAAAAAGCATCAGTTGTGCCAGTCACACTAGCTCCCGGGCCCCCCCTTGTAAGACAGGGGTTTTCCTCTTACCCATAACAAAACAATATTCCTAACCCCAGTATCTCTGAAATAAGGACAAAGTACAAAATAACTGATGGTGGCCCAGATACCTTATTTTTTTTTTTTGACTGTTCTCTCCGTTCTCAATTTCCCAGCAATCCAAAGAGGGGCGTCCAGGAGATATGGCCCAGCCCGGCCTCCTCCGGACGCTGACGGGTGCAGACGGGCCCGCCCTTGGCCCGCATGCGTCCCGCGCTGCGGGAGCTCGCGAAAGCTTTTGTGGCGCCTCCGGGCGCGTAGAAACCACGTGGGCGGCAGCGCCCGCGATGCGGGCTGGGACCGCTAGTCCGGGTCCCCCTGTCTGGCAGCTGGCGGCAGGACAAACAAACGGGCTTCCCGCGCTGCGGGAGCCCGCGAAAGCTTTTGTGGCGCCTCCGGGCGCGAAGAAACCACGTGGGCGGCCGCGATGCGGGCTGGGACCGCTAGTCCGGGTCCCCCTGTGTGGCAGCTGGCGGCAGGACAAACAAACGGGCTTCCCAGAGTCACTTTTATGACGCTGCTGCGTCAAAACCTTATGTCTGCTTGAAGCAGGCGTAAGGAGTGACACAGCACAATAAGTATAGGCCACCCCTGAGCCCAGCTGGAGTTGCGTCGCGCTTGTGACACAACTCCAGCAATGCGCTGCCCTTACGACAAAAGATGCGACACGCATCTGTCTATCCTTGCGCCACGGTGCGCCGCATTGTAAATGCGACGCATCCGTGGTGGCGCAAGGGTATTTTTGCGTGTCGCATCTTTACTGGTGCATCCCTGCTAATATGCAGAGATGCGCCAGTCCGTGTAAATCTGCCCCACTGTACCTGCCAAAGCCCACCTTTCAGCAGCACTGACTGTTGATATC
This sequence comes from Calotriton arnoldi, assembly GCA_963921515.1. NCBI lineage: Eukaryota > Metazoa > Chordata > Amphibia > Caudata > Salamandridae > Calotriton > Calotriton arnoldi. Next base: position 34,258 of record CAWUFW010016992.1, read on the forward strand.
AGATAGATCAGAGATTCAATGGGGTCAAATGAGGGTCAGGTACTGAGGAGAAGGGGATGTGGGGCGAGATGCATTGAGAGATAATCAACTGTGGACTCTATCCTGGATAACCTAATGGAAATATTTAGTTTTGTATAAGATTCTGGAGCATATTATCAAGGGCTCTATCGCCGCTTTAGCGGCACTTTTTGCCACTAAAGCGGCGATATTTTCATCGCCCTATGAGCAAGCTGTCGCTAACAGGTGTTAGCGACAGCTTTTAGGCGATAGCGATCGGGTTGGGTGCCGCTTTGCATGTCAGCGATATTTATCGCTAATGACATGCAAAGGAGGCGTTCCCAACCTAACAGCAACTGAAAGCAGTCGCTAACATCGCTATCGCCTATTAGCAATAACCGCGAAGCGATAAAAATACGCGCGCTAACCGCGATTAGCGCTGGTTTTTTAGAACTGGTAAAAGCATGACTTAACAATAATAGTCAATGGGAGGTGGAATGTAAGGTTAAGTCCCCAGCATTAGCGCGAGGAATCTATCGCTGGATTTCTCGCGTTATTGCTGGGTTCTCGCCGCTATCGCTGGATATTTTATCGCATTGGAGATAAACCTTGCTAATAGCATGTTATCTCCGCGGTAATATCCAGCGATAGCCGGCGATAGAAAAACGTGCGCTAAGCAAGCTTTGCGATAATTATCGCAGGTTCTTGCTAATATGCCCCGAAAACTTTACCCGAAAGAAACATTCAAGTCAGAAGATCTGCATTTGGACACTCAAGGTACCCCTGATTTTTTCACTGTTTTAGCACAGTACAGGAGTCGTAGAAATGAAGCCCACTCAGTACTAAATCATTGTACTCTCTTCAAATACAAGCCTTTATTTCCAGTATAGGCTGACTAACTAATGCTCACCAGTGAGTTAGTCTCATGGGGGCATATTAGCAAGACCCACGTTAAAATTATCGCCGTTTTAGCGGCAGGAAACTGCCGCTAAAACGGGGATAATGGGCTTGCTAATATGCGTTATGGAATTCAATAGAAGCCCAGGTTAGATGTCCTGCACATCTAACCTGGGCTTCTATTGAATTCTATAACGCATATTAGCAAGCTCATTATCGCCGCTTTAGCGGCAGTTTCCTGCCGCTAAAACGGCGATAATTTTAACGTGGGTCTTGCTAATATGCCCAATGGTCTTTTATACTTTACCCCGAGTTCCTTAATTGAGTTAGTTGTTAAATTTCAGGGTAGACTGCAATCTAATTGTGATGCATCACACAAGAACGCGATTGTTTAATCAAAGTCTCATCTTTTGAAACCCTTAATGTTCGCCCCGTAGCTTCAGCCTTAACTGATAACTCAAATATTCGAAATATCACCAAGTATTCAATTACAGGAATTCAAAGAAATTCACACAGCAGAACTCTGTAAGCAAAAGGAGTTTCCTCTTTCCTCAGAACGTTCTCAACTTTGAGCGCCCGCCTGTATTTGAGAGAGACAGGGGGTATTCATCAGTGTACGCATGTGTCTCTGTGATTATGTGTTGATGGATGAACAGATGCATATATGCATTTAGGTGTATAGATGCATACATAAATGAATGGGTTTTGACAAGGATGAGTGAATGAACGAGATTGGGATTGACATACTTTATGAACAAGTCTGAGGGTGAATGGATGCTTGTGAGTGAGAGAAGGCTGGTAAATGAGAGAGTGACGATGGATAAATCAATTGGTAACTGAATTTGTGTGGCGATGAAGGAAAGATGTATGAATTAAAGTGGAAGTATTAAAGTATGGTTGAATGAATGAACGTGTGAGAATGGATAGATGTGTGGAGTTGAATGGTTAAATCGAATAACTGAAGGGTTATATGCTACTTGGTGCATGGTTGTTGTGTGGATGTATGGTGTAAGTTTATAATGGCAAGAAAAGGTGTGTGGCACAATAAATATTGTGACTATGAAAAAATTCAAAATGGGTGTATAGAGCTGTGTACCTTATGTGATTGTCAAATTTAAAAGTACATTACATATCAAGCTGAAAATCAATAGAGTGTTGTTCCAGAATCATACATTTATATCAACATGCCCAAAGAACATGATGCAATTCCCAAATCACTGATTTGAGGTCCATGCACCGCACTGACTCAAAGGCATCTAAGCAGTCCAGCTCCCACTCATCACGAACATGATAACCCTATAGAAAGGTAAGCTTCACTGACTACCTATTGAGGCAGGCAGCACCCAGATCCACAATTGATCCATTGTTAATCTCTTATTTTAATTTAGTAGAAGACTATTGGTACTGAAGAAAGCCCCAACACCTCACTAGAGGATAATAAAGGGCAGAACTATGTTGACCTTGCGTAATGGGTTGAATTAGCCCCATTCATTTTAATCCTACCCATTCGGGACCAGAATAAAGTTTGGTTATGTCCACAAATAAGGTAGTTTTAAGAATCCTCCCGACTGCCTCCTGAGCTCCAAACCCACTGGATATTTAGGGGCATATTATCAACAACCGGCGATAAATATCGCTAAGCGCACTTAGCGCTAGGATATTTATCGCCGGCTATCGATGAATTTTATCGCTGAGATAGCGTGCTATTAGCAACGCTTATCTCAGAATCGATAAAATTCCTGGCGCAAGCTGCCAAATGTCCGAATATCGCTGGAAATCCAGCGATAATCGCTCGACATTTGGCGATAGCTTGTTGATAGGGCTGGGCATACTTAACCATGATATCCACCTTCCATTGGATATCATGGCTAAGTCAAACTAAAAGCATGCATAAGGAAAGTAGCGTTAACCAAGGTTAGCGCTACTTTTCTCATCGCTATGCTTGTTGGGGATTCCTTGATAATTGGAGAAATGTCGGTTAACGACATTTCTCCAGTTATTTTGGAACGGAACGCTCACTTTGCATCTCATTAGAGATGCAAGGGTGGGCGTTATGGAAAAGGGCGATAGGGCAAGGATTCACGCGATAGCGTGACCTTGCTAATACAGCGATAAAATTATCGCCGCTTTTCGTCTGAAAACAGACGCTAAAGCGGCGATAATTTCTTATCGCCGGCTTGATAATATGCCCCGTAGTTCTTGGAGGGCAACCTTGTGTGTCTCTTGACAGCATACCATAAAAATTAAAAACGGCCATAAAAATAAGTGCTTTGGCGGTGCTGTATTGAATGAAGAAAAAAAAACATTGGGGCAAATTTGCCTTTTTATGGTCTGTTAACAGTGCATAATTATTTTGGGGGGTTCGTGTTTTCTCGTGTGTTGTAAGTGCTGCAAAAATAAGTAGGAAAGTATACTGCAAAAATGTTCAGCTGTTCAGAGCTTGATTTGAGCTCATTCTTGAACTGTACATCCTGTTACGATTCCTAAATGACAGGTCAGACATTTGAATTATCCCTTTTCATCCAATCCCTCCTTATCACCTGTTTATTTACTATCTTATTTCCACATTCTTTCAGATTGGGGACAAGTTCCATTATTTTGCTGTATGTCATGTTTTTTTATTAACATTACATAATCCCTTCAATATTAATTCAATGTTATTCTCTCATATTTGATTTACAATTCCCTCTCCCAATTAGGTAATTCTCCTTGGGAATATGTCCTAGGAGTGCCCGCTCTAACTCTTCCATAGTAGCCATTCAAACTCCCTTCAAATTCCATTTTTGCAAACGGTCTGCTAATTTGTTGCTAAGGCAACTTTCATAATAGATGTTAATACTGGCAGTGCGTAGCACTCCTTTCCTTCTTTGTGGCTGTAATCTCAAAATCGAAATATGCAGTTTTTCACCATTCCACAAAACATTTTAGATTATTGCATCAGACGCTGACTAGTACTTAGTGAGTCTAGATTGCACATACATTTGCAAACATAAGGTGTCCAAGAAAGACAGCACTCTTACCAGATACCTATTATTCCCAAAATCGCAATTTAGGGACGTCCATTCTCAACACGTACCTGATTTGACAGGTTGCACATGACAGTTGTTACATATAGTCTGTTTTAAAACATATCTCAGCTACTATCTTGTGCATTCCCAATACTATGCTTGTGATGGATTACTTTCTCCATAGGAATTGTATTAACATGGTTTTAGAAATGTGTGTTATGATTACTTATGAACATACAGGTGGTCTGTGCTCTACACTGTGCTTTATATTACTATAATGGTTAAATATCATCTTTTCACTAATGGTTCTTTTTATAGTTACCAGTGTTTTTTACTTACATATATATCACTCTGTAAAGTGCTTTGGCCCCACTTCTTGTGGGTCCTTTATGTGTGAGAACGCTCTGGGCCATTTCTTCCAATTTAACTCTGGTCAATAGTCCTTTGTAGTAACCTGAGAGGAAAAGGAGTTAATGACAATTTTTTTTTTTTTTTTTTTTTAAACACATTTTATTGAAGGTTCAAGGGCACATAAGCGAGGATTACATGCATTTTCCCAAGATTGACCATCAGGAACCGAATCATAATCATACATTTCTTACATTTTGTTCACATTCATGTGTACGGTACAACTGTTAACATAATGTTATAAATTTTGGAAGCCATATCCATATACATTAGTTTGCTGTATCTTTTGATAAATTATGGCTACATTCCAATTCTTATATTGAACCTGACCTTCTGAAACTGTCCAGTACCGTAATCCAGCAATCATGCCTTGTAAATGTTAGATGTATGTGAGAACAGAAACTGATATTTTATTGGTATGACATTTTTAAATCAACTAAAAATAATAGACATACAACCCCCACCTCCCACCCCCTTGTGAACTTGCTTGGTTGGTCTGGGTGGATTGATACGTATGTCTATTATGGAGAGGCCATTTACTTATGGAGCAAAGATGAGGGGATGGGCGGACCAGTGTGGGGGGTGGAGGGAGGGTGAGGGGGGAAGGAGGGGGGGAAGGGAGGTGGGAGGAGGCGTAAAGTAAGGAAAGGGAGGAGAGGATTGGGGCAGTTACCAGTTCCAATCAGGCGTCCAGTGTGGTTATCGCATTGGAGTGCTATCAGATGTGATTGGGTAGGTTATTTCACTTATTCTCTAGTCATTATTAACATAAGCTTTAAATTGTTCTAATAAGTGGCCCCACTCCATGGAAATTGGCTTTTTACGGAGCCCCCTGTATTCTTCCCGTTGTAAGACCTCCCTTTCTGCCGTGGCCCACCAGATGACGTCCTCCTCCCATGCTCCATCTCTTGGGGCTGAGTGAGATTTCCAGCGCTGTGTGAGCATTCTTTTGGCCAATATTAGAGAGAGGTCAGTGAAGCGGCGTAGTACCACAGCCTTTTTGGGGAGCGGGATAATCCTAAGATATAGACTTCGATAGTGGACCAAGATGGGCGTTCAGAGGTGTGCGACAGGCCTGCCGTAACTGCATTCCAATACCCTTGTAGGGAGGAACACGACCAGAGCATATGAATTAGGTCAGAATCAGGTAAGTTACAGCAGGGGCATTCCGAGGAGACAGAAGGGTACATCGCATGTGCCCTGTATGGTATTAGGTATGCCCTATGTACAATTGAGAGTTAAATACATTTGAATCTGACATTACGAGATACATGTTTGGGGTGTTCTAGGATTAGTTCCCATTCTTTGTCCGTGAGAGCCCTTGCAAGGTTCGCTTCCCATTTCTGCCATAGCGCTAATAGCGAGATTTCTAAGTGTACTCTTAAACCCCGGTATAGCCATCTCACCAAGTGGCTTCCATGTCCCATTATGTGTAATGTTTGTAATAGTTGGAATGTGAGGGGCTCTTGCTGTTCCACAAGCCAGTGTTTGTGAATATAGTTTAATATGCTGGCATGCGTCAGAAACAATGTAGCAGGTACACCATGAGTGCGCACAAAGTCAGCATTAGCATTAAAGTCCTGTCGGTATAACATTGCCCCAACTGTAGTAACTCTGGCCACCTCCCAGGGTGCCAGCCTGCGGGCTGACAAGACCCCTTGTAGTGTTGGTAAGCCGCAGAAAGGGGTGTTAAGAGCATATGGGGAAGGTGTTTTGGCGTATTTCAGTGCTACTCTCCAACAGTATAACGCTGTCTCGAGAAGTGGGGGGTATCCCTCCTTTTGGAGTGAGGGTAGAGTAGCGCTTGTAACGTTCTGCTTCGTAGTTGTGTAGGCGTATACCCAATTTCGAACAGGTTATGCCCCGCAAGCCAGTATGTCAACCATTGCAGCTGTCCCACTATGCAATATGCCTTAAAGTCTGGGGTTCCCATACCGCCTCGGTACGTGGGCAATTGTAATTTAGCGAGGGCTATACGGTGGCATCCCATTCCCCACACCAGGTCTGTCAATAAAGAGTTTAGAATTTTGAAAGTCCAAGAAGGTACTACCACTGGGAGATTAACAAAATGATATAAGAGTCTTGGCAACATCACCATTTTAGCCACTGCAATGCGTCCTGCCGTCATTAGGGGCAATTTAATCCAAAAGGCTACCTTTGATTTTAAGGAGTTGATTGTACGGACCAGGTTTCCATCCAGTATATCATGAGTGGTCGTATATATCTGGATTCCTAGGTATTTAAAGGTAACCGGTTCTATTGTGAGTTGTGCTGGGCCAATGGGCCAAACTGGCTGGTTGCAATTGTCATAAAAGGAATCCAATATAGATTTTGAGGCATTTAGTTGTAGCTCTGATATGGAACCGAATCGGGTCAAAAGATCCATCAGTGGCTGTAAATCCATCTGTACGTCTTTAAGATACAACAACATATTGTCAGCATAAAGAGATACAGAGTATGTGACCGGGCCTATTGGTATGCCATATGGATGCATTGCTTGGCATAAATGTTGGACAAGGGGCTCCATCGCCAGTAAGAATAACAATGGTGAGAGGGGGCAGCCTTGATGTGTTACGCGGAATATGTGGTATGCGGGGGAGATTTTGTGGCCTGTTTTTGCCTGCACAGTTGGCATTGTATACAGTAATTTCACCAGGCGGCAATACTTGGGGGGGGACCCCAAACCTTTCCAATGTTACAAGCATATACGTCCAGCTTAACATATCAAAAGCTTGTTGGATATCTAAAGACAGACATCCAGCATTTGGAAAATGTGCCTGAGCCGTGTTAATTAGGGTGAAGAGACAACGGATACTGAGGGAAGTACTGCGCCGGGGTATAAATCCACATTGATCTGTGTGGATCAGCCCGGGTAGGAGGGGAAGCAGGCGCAAAGCCAATATCTTACTAAGAATCTTGTATTCTGTGTTGAGAATGGACAAGGGTCGATAGGAGGAGAGTTCCATATGAGGCTTGCCAGGTTTTAGTAAGGAGGTCACAATTGCCTCCCTAGTAGTGGGAGGTAAAGTTCCCTCTTCTAGTGATGTGTCATATAATTGTAGCAGCCTAGGAACCAACAGTTTTGCATATGTAGAATAAAATTCAATAGTGAGCCCATCGGAGCCTGGCAATTTATTGCGAGCAAGTTCTTTGATAGCTCCTTGGATTTCCATTTGGTTAATTGGAGCTCCTAAGCCTGCAACATCCTCATTCGGGACGACTGGAAGTGGTATGGATGCTAGGAACTCATCTATAGTCTCCCTCGAGAGCGGGAGAGGGGGTGCGTATAAGTGCGTATAATAGTCCTGAAATGCCTCATTAATTTCTATCTGCGTGGTAACCAGTTTATGATCTCTAGGTTGTACCACTAGTATTGGCGTCGGAGATGAAGGAGGTCTTATTATGTGAGCCAGCAGTGTACTAGATCTATTCGCTTCTGCATGTATATGCTTCGTATATGTGTTCAAGTCAATTATTCGCAAGCACTCTAAGTATTCTGCATACTTCACTCTGGCATCTCATAATTTCTCCTCTTCCAGTATGTGTGACTGGGCCGCTACTTCCAATGATTGTAATGTTGCTTTCTGTAATGTCCCGAGTGACCTCCCATCTGGCACCCACCACTTGTTTCATTGCGGCCCCTCGAATCGTCACTTCAAAAGCCTCCCATTCTACTGATCTCGTTGTACCGTGCCCTCGTTATTGGCGAAGTAGGAGGTGATTGACAAGGCTGTCGTGTTTCTAGACACTGGGTCTTCTAAGATTTTTTTTTTATAAATCTTTTTATTAAATTCAAGCAGATAGTTAACATAACATAGATTTGCAGTTATTTGTACACATGATCCTTTTTCTTTTCACACAGTCTGATGTGATTCACTTCTAATTATACATGACATCTCAAGGCTACATCCACTATATTATTTCCACTTTTTCAGTCTGTGGCAACCGTACCCTCTATACGCGTTCCATTTATCCCAAATTTTCCCTTATTTTTTGGGGCATCCCCTCCCAACATATACTGCTTTCTCTGTCACCATACTCCAATCCATGTTGTGTTTCCATTCCCCTAGGGTCGGCAGTTCACTCGCTCCCCATCTGCGGATGACATTACGCTTCGCTACTATCAGGCCCAGGGTGACCCAGATCCGGTCTGGCTTCCCCAGGTCGGAATCCTCCCACACATTCAATAAACACCATTTTGGGGTAGCTGTTAATTCTATTCCCATTATTTCTGTTATACAAGCAACCGTGGCTTCCCAATATGCTTGGATTCTTTGACACTCCCACAGAATATGAAAGAACAACCCCACCTCCCCACAGCCTCTGTGACAGAGGGTGTCTGTTTTCTTGCCCATTTTATGTAGTGTGTTGAGGGAAATGTATGCCCTATGAAGGATCTTGAGTTGGATCAATCTAAAACGGGCCTGAATGGCCACCTCTTTAGGGGATGCCAGGATTTCTGGCCAGTCATCTTCCTGTAAGTCCCTGATGTCTTGTCCCCAGCGTTCTCTCAAGCTAGTCCCTGTATCGGGCATGTTGTTAATACGTTTTTGATACGTCCGTGATATGGCTTTGGGAGTGACTCTTCAAGGAGTCTACACTCCAACAGTGAGGAGTCAGGTATTGACTCACCCCGGGGAACTACCATTCTCATGGCGTGTCGAATCTGGAGGTTCAGTGGGGGCTAGTTCATTCGACTGGAGCAGTTGTTCAAAGGATTTCATATCTACCCCCATGTGCAAGTCGCCCACCCACGGGATCCCAATTAAGTCCCAGTTATCAAATCCTGCTATCCACCCCATTGTGCCCAATTTCTGAGAATCCCATAGGGGTGTCGCTTTTGTGATTTTGTCTTTCCACCCCAGTTTAGCCAGTTTTGAGTGCCAGACTTTGACTGTTAGTGTTGTGGGGCCCTGCACCGGGACAGGCCTCGGGTCTGTATAAAGCGCCTTGAGATACCCTCTCGGCTGGAGATTTAGGCAGTCCATTCTGTAGGCAGGTTCCGAGGGTGGCTGATGAACCCACTGGTTGATTGTTACAAGTTGAGCTGCTCTGTAATAGGACTGTATATGAGTCAGTTTGTTGAGGGCGATTCTGGGAGATCCACCGTCCCACAGGAGCATTCAAACTGCTAAATCTATTGATTTGAAATATGACACGGTACTGGGAAGGGAGTATTTTGAAGCATATAGAGAAATCTTGGCAGTGCCATCATTTTGATTAGGGCCACTCTGCCCAGAAGGGACAGAGGGAGGGCCCGCCAGTGCTTGATGTCATTTTGTAGTCTAGATAAGGGGCTCAAAAGATTTCGGCCATAAAACCGAGCCAGGTCTGTAGTAACAAAAATCCCCAGATTTCGAAACCCCTCCGACACCACTTGGGCCCCGCACTCCGGTGGGAGAGAGGGCCGTTGGCCACTGATCACAAACGCTATGGATTTGGACCAATTGATTGTATACCCTGAATACTTTCTAAAAGAGCTAAAGATGTTCAATATCCTGGTGATAGAGGCGCTGGGAGAGGCCACATACAACAGGATATCATCCACATACAGCACTCTATCCTCCCAATCCTCAGTCCATCAGAGGCTTCATATTATAGGGTCCCCCCGAATCAAAGTTGCCACTGGTTCCAGTATCAGCGCAAATATCAATGGGGACAGGGGGCATCCCTGCCTCGTGCCCCTCCTTAGTGGGAACGTTTTCGATTTTCTCCCATTGACCACCACCAGAGCCATGGATCTATCATACAGGAGTCACATCCAGAACAAGAAGTGCGGGCCAAATCCCATGCGGCTCAGCACTGCAAACATATATGGCCACTCTATGGTGTCAAACGCCATACCTGCGTCAAGAGAAAGATTTGTTGTGCCTTCCCGGATCATGTGGGTCCTTCCCAATACTCCATGCAGGCGTCTGATGTTCATCGCCGTGCAGCGCCCCGGCATAAAGCCATATTAATCCGGATGGACCAATTTTGGTAGCAGTGGGAGCAGCCTTAGAGCCAATAGTTTTGCTAAAATTTTTACTTCTGCGTTAAGGAGAGCTATGGGCCGATAGGAGGCACAATCATCCCTGGGCTTGCCATCTTGATGTATCACTACAATGGTGCCCAACTTTTGGTCGGTCGGGAGCCCACCTTTTGTTCTGCTTTCCTCAAACATTGCCAGGAGATGTGGTACTGCTGTAGAGGCTGTGAGTTTGTAAAGTTCTATTGGGATGCCGTTCCCGCCCCCTGCTTTACCCGAGCTCAGGGCTCAGAGCGCCTGTGTTGCTTCTTCTTTCGTAATTTCAGTTTCCACAATTTGCTTTTCTTCCATTGTTATAACTGGGAGCGGAATATCTATTAGGAACTCTAGGGAGTCTTGATGAGTTGCCTTCGACTCTGCAGCATAAATCCCAGAATAATAGTCTGCGAAGGCCTCAGCGATCTCCCCTGGGTCTCGTAGGACCTCTCCAATCTTTCGCGTATAAATTCGGTGTTGTGTCGCCCTAAGTTTATTTCTGGCCTCCTCCGTCACCAAGTCCGAATAGTCCTGTTGTTATATTTTTAATGTGTGCTGCAGGTTGTCATCCCGCTCCGTCTACTATTTGGAGTTCGAGGTCCAGGATTTCCTGCTCCAGTTCTGTCACCTTCGCCCTTTTTCGCGTTTATGCCCTGAAATCAATGAAATGGCCTGTCCCCGGACCACCATTTTATATACCTCCCAGAGTACCTGGGCTGACGAAACAGAGTGGATATTTTCCCGAAAGTAGTGGTCAGTTGCAACTGTTATTCCCTTCGCAATTGCAGGTACTTTTAAATACCATGGATTATTTGGAATTGGGCCCGAGGTATTCTGGGTTCCTGTCCTATATCTCATCCATATGGGAGAATGGTCTGAGATCCCCTGTGCCAAATGTGTCACATCCGTGAAATAGGGGAGGTGCGAAGCCAGAGAAATCAGGTGGTCAATTAGTGATCAACTTCCATGCACCCCTAAATGGAAAGTATATTCCGGCTTCTTAGGGTTTAGTGCCCTCCAGATATCTATGAGGCCCAAAGCCTCTAGAAACCGTGCCAGTCATGTATGTGTGTGCTCCGGGGCCCTAGCCGGTAAGCGGTCCAGATGTTCACAGCCTGTAATAATAAAGTCGCCCCCCATGAACAGACATCTCACCGGGAGTTCTAACATCAGGGACCCAAGGTCTTCCAAGGTGGATTCTTTGAGGGTTGGTGGGACATAGATCGAGAGCACACTCACCACCTCTCCCGCCCAAGTCCCTGTGAGTCCTGCATATCTTCCCAGTCTATCAGACCAAGTTTTACCAATCACCAGGGGGCGGTTTTTCTTTAAAAGGATTCCCGTACCCCTGGATCCCGATGGGTACCCAGTGTGTACCTTCATTTCATATCCTCCCCGATTGAGGGTACGACATGTGTTCCCCAACAGGTGTGTCTCCTGCAGTAGCACTACGTCCAGCGCGTGCCTTTTTATATATTGCAGAACTACACCTCTTTTAATTTTATTTTCCAACCCGTTTACATTCCAGGTCATTAACTTAAGATCCACAGATGATTGCCCTATCACGCATAAGTTGGTAATACGGTAACATGGACGTACGCATTGTTACTGACGGAGCTTTGCTTACCCCAGCCCCCACAACGGTGTTCAGATAGGTTGCTAAGCTTAGATCATGCATAACTACTGTCACTGCTTGTTCTGCCAAACATGGAAAAAAACCATAGCCAACATGCCCTAACAATTTGAAATCCTCTTTTCCGTACCCCCCCTGGATACCCCTCCACCCTGCCACCCTGCCATACGGAGCCCCAATTGCCCGCCCCCCAACTCAGCAGAGAGCCTGTCGACCCGTTCCAACATAACTGACTTAGCCCACCAGACAACTCTCCCGTTCCCTTCTCCCCCCACTTTGTTGGATTTTTTTCCCCCCTCCCATGCACAATGGACCACCTCCCTACGAACCATACTAACGATTCTTTCACCATTATATGTTCACTGATCCCCGAGACTATATGCAGTTCAGCCACCCGTCATGGGCACCCAAAAGGCCCGGGGCACGGAGGTTGTCTTTCTCTCAGTTGTACTTTTTGTACAACTCCCCCCACCTGCTGCACCCAATTCATTATACCATATGCCTCACTTCTGTCTGTTAATGCTTCCTCTTCAGACTGTACATTCTCTGTTGCTGGGGCCTCCTTTTCCTTCACCATTCTCCTATGCCTCTCACGCTGAGTCTTTGTTCCAGGGGCCTCTACTGTCCTCCATTCCGATTCCACACGGAGAACTGCCGGAAACAACATGGCATATTTCACACCCTTGTCTCTTAGTGCTTTTTTCCCTGACATGAAGCTCCACCTAAGCGCCTGGGTTTTAAGGGTGAAGTCTGGAAAAAAACTAATCTGGGAGTTGTCGAGCAGCACTGGTGGGGCTAAACAAGCAGTCTGAATGATTGTGTGACGGTCTTTATAGTTAATAAGACGTGCTATCATGGGTCAAGGTGGCACTCACAGCCTGGGGCGTCCACCCAGTACCCAGTGGGCCCTCTCCACAGAGAAAAATTTGGAAAGCCCTCGTGGCTGGAGCTGTTGCTGAATAAGATTTTCAACAAATAGATCAGGTGTTTGTCCTTCTCGCTCCGGGACTCCAAGAATGCGGACGTTATTGCTCCGTGATCTCCCTTCTTGGTCCTTCAGTCTTGCTTCCAGGGTCGAGTTGAGCACTTGGATTTCTTTTATTTGGGCCTTAAGTGCTGTAGTGTCCTGCACTAGTGACTTAGTAGTATTTTTAACCTCTTGTACTTTCGCACCCATGTTGCGTAGGTCCACTTGGATCAACAACACTTCTGTTGAAACAGAGTCCAATCGAGACTCTAGGGCTGTTTGTACTCTTTGTATTGCAGCCATTACATCAGTGAGAGAGAGAGAAGGTCCATCCACCGCCGCCCCTGACTCCGGGGGGGTGGAGTTCCTGTGTGTTCTCCTTTGCCTCCGCAGTCCTCTGAAGTGCGAACTTGTCCAGTTTTGTTTGGTGTGATTCCTTCATGTTTTTTCCTCCTGCCATGATGTGGTGCGGCCACTATTGAATAGAGCAGTCAGCGCAGTCCGGCTACTGAGGGAACTGCTGCCGCCAGCCAGGGATCAACTAAGTACTCCCTGCGGCCTGGCAGGTTGTCCCTTTTGCACTCCGTTTATTCCTCCGCTTCCAATCTGGCACACCGCTGGCTGATCACCTCTCACTCTTCCACCCACAGGGTCTTAACAGAGTCTCCGTGTCCCAGAAAGCTGTACCAGCGCCTGCGGTGATGTGGGGCTGGGGGGGTTTCGCGGGCCACTCCGGAACTAGTCCTAGTCTCCCAACATGCTTGAACTTAAGTGGGCCCCCTCACCCCCTGAGTGTTCAGAATCTGCATGCCAGTCTGGGAGGTTATAATTGCTGGATCCCCCACTTCTGCCACTATACTGAGGACTGCCGCCCTCCGGGGCCGCTCCTCTTCCTCAATTTGATCGGGGTCTCTCCCGGTCTGTACCTGCTTTTCCTTTTATTGATTCTTGCTGCTTTTTAAGTTGGGGCCCTTCCTGCTTCTGCTGCGCTGCTATTTTGTTCCAGTGGGGCCGCAATACACACCACCACGGAGCTGCCCAGGCACCTCCGCCAATGCGAGTTTTCTCCCGACGGGTGCTGCCTTCAGCGTCTGGCGCCTCTCTTTACTCGAGGCCAGTGCTTTGCGAGATATTCTGGTCCACTCTTCCGCAGCCCCGTCGGGCTCGCGAGCAGCCTCCCCTCTGCGCTCTCCTCCGCTGCGCTAGCTCTCCACAGCATTCGGACGTCTTCTTCTTCCGGTTTGGGCCCAATTAATGCTGGATTTCTGGGCGGATTGGGAGGTCGGGGTTCGGAGCCGCTTCAGGCAGCGGCCCACTTCGGTCGCCGGCAAGCCACGCCTCTGGGTCTTTTAAGATTGACGGCTGTAAGCGCCAAGTTGGAATTGGGGAGGGAATTCGGCCACAGTTACTGGTCAGTATAAGCAGGTTGTGGTCAGAGATAGTCTTACCTGAGTAGGTGGTGTGCGGTATAGATGGGAGAAGGTCTGGTGTGCAAAGGAATCTATCTAGGCGAGAGTGTAATCCATGGGGGTGTCAAAAGCAGGAATATTCCCGCATGTTTATGTTTCAAAGTTGCCAGACATCCCCTAGATTCCACCCTGTGATCCATTGGCGCAGAATCTTAGCCTGCTGTATCGTAATTGCTCCAGACAGTGGGGGGTGTGAGTGATCCAGCCCCACATCAAGGACCACATTAAAATCTCCCCCTAATAGCCAGGGATACTGTGACCATTCCGCAAGAGCGATGGATAAGTGGGATACAATTGCTTCTTGGTCAGTTTTAGGTGCATATATTGACCCCAATACCACATTTCTTCCATCTAATGTGCCATTTAATAACACATATCTACCTTGGTCATCAATTTTGCTATCAATCAGGGAAAAGGAAATCCCTGTACGTATCCACACTGCCACTCTGCGGGAGAAGGCAGAATAACCCATGGCATACAATTGTCCCCTTCATCTTCTCTGCAATTTAAGGGTTTCAGTGGGCATTAGGTGTGTTTCCTGAAGGTATACGATTTGAGCACAGTGGTGATGCAATTGGGCCAATATCCTGTGGCGCTTGTGGATCGAACCCATACCCCATATGTTCCAGGTCAGAAAATGTAATGTTTTAACCACTGATGCCATTAGGAGACAGCTTGCAAATCTGTAATCCCCGGTCTAGGATCCCAAAGCATCCCACTCTGGATAGTGTTACCCAGACCAATATCAAGCTTAACAAATGAACAACATCCCAATCAAGCCAACTTGGAATCTTAAACGGTAACATGGTTAACTATGATCTAACAAGTGCCTTCGCTAGTGGGGTAGGCTACTGCCCTAGCTGGTATGTGGATAACATAGAATAGGCGGGGAAAACAGTACGAGCCGGGCCTCGGGTAATATACCATGATGTGTTGTAGTGTCTCAGGATTTTTAGGACAACTCTATCGTGTATTATAGGGACCAAGGTACTACACTTGTTACAGAATATTTGGAATTCCTGTACTGCGGGCTACTAGACTACTAGGACTTACCATCCATCCCAATGCTCTCTAAAAGGGGAGGCCAACTTCTTCTCCCATTAGGGCAATACAACAGTAGTTTTCAGCCCAGCGGGTCATTACTTAACTGTGTGGACACTGAGGGAAACAATGCAACATTCCCCCCCAAGTCCAAGTCAGATGTTGGCTCTCCTGTAGGGCTGGAACTAATTGGCAGACGGACAGTTCTCAAAGCAGATGCCGACCAGAGAGCCTCTTGTCTGCCCTCCAAAACCATTTTAGGACATGGGCCCTTCGTCAGGCTATCTTGTGTAGTTAGACCTCTCCTGTGCCTAAGTTGGAGTCTTTGCGTTTTCAGTTGTGATGGATCTTGGCGGCCCTTACCCCTAGTCTCTGGGAAGTTGCTGTCCATCCAGTCCCAGGCACTCTCAGGCGTTTCAAAAAAGAAGGATCGCTGGTTATGCAGGATTTTTAATTTGGGAATAAGAGGGCATATGGAAGGTTGGCAGCTCGAACTCTAGATTTGACCTCTAGGAATGAGGATCTCTTACGCTGGACCACAAGTGTATAATCTGGAAAGATCGAAACTGTTGTGTTATTAAACGGAAGGGGGCCATTGTCTCCAGCTGCCTGCAAGAGTTGATCTCAATCTCTAAAGTTCAGGATTTTGGCTATGACCAGTTGTGGATTGGCGCCCGGTATAGGTTTTGTTGTGGGTACTCGGTGCACATTATACAGTAAAGAAATACGATAGTCCTGTAGGGGCCACCCTTGTCTTGAGCCAGTCTTCAATGAACAACGTCGGCTGCAGGCCCTCCGATCCCTCCGGGAGTCCCACTATACATAGGTTGTTTCGTCGGGATCTCCCCTCTGTGTCATCCACCCAAGCCTGGAGGGTTTCTATTTGCTGGCGTAGTTGTGCTATCTGGACGTCATGGTCTTTGACTTTAGGTGCAATGGAGTCCAATGTCACCTCAGAGGTCTTGACCCTGTCCGTCAATTTCCTGTGGTCATCTTTTAACAAATTGAGTTCAGTAGAGATCACCCCTATCTGATCTGGACTCCCGTATTTCCTGCAGTATCATGTCCAACTTATCTACAGAGGGGTTTGAGGGATCGTCCTTGCCGTGTAAGGAATGCATAGAAGAGGCCTCTGAGGACGAAGAGCAGGACCGACCCCTTTGCCATTAACACCTCCAATTTAGTCTTTGTGCACCCCATTGTCAGTGATGCACCGATCAGCGAGGGAGGTGGAGAAAGGTAGGTATTGGTCAACTGTCAGACTCCCACACAGGGGATACAGTGGTACAAACATTTCCCTGGGTGAGCTGTACCATGATAGGTATTCCAAGCCTGCACTGAAGTTCCAGGGTATTTGTGGGTGCATACAGGGTGGATGATGGCACCCCCCTATTTGATGCAAAGGCTCAGGTTTCCTGGCGAGGCCAGGTATTATCAAGGGCCTCTTATAGTTCTTACTGTAGAGTGCAGTCAGGGGGGCCACATCCCCTCCCAGTCAGCAATTTCTTTGGGGTTGTCTATCAGGGGGCTGCACTCCCCTCTAGCCTGCTGATCTCACTACATTGCTAGGTCCGCTTTGTTTTCCCAGTCCGGGCCTCCTGTGGCGTCACACCGAGTCCCAAGAATCAGGTTGCACCACTCTGGGAACGGGCGCAGCTAATATGGGTTGGGCACGGGGTCGGCAGGAAGCCCAGCGGGGAGGGAGAAGGAGAAAGGCAATTCAGCGAGGTCACGTATCAGCCGCCACTGGCAATCGTCGCAGCAAGTGCTGCCTTATGTTAAAATATTTATATAGCGCATGGCTGCCCCTGCAACGAGGCGTCCCAGCGCTGAGGTAGAACACTGAGTGGGGAGGCAGAGTGAGAATTAGCAGTGGGAAAAGAGCCAAGTCTTCACCAGCCTTCTGAAGGTCAGGTGATCAGGGTTGCTACAAATATGTAGAGGGAGGGAGTTCCATAAGGCGGGAGCCAGCAGCTTGAAAGATCGACCCCCCGATCTGACCCTCCGTATTCGTGGGATTCTGGCAAGGAGCAAGTCTGCCAAGCGCAGAGCTCGTGTGGGTACATAGTAGGAGCATAGATCACTCAGGATTCCTGGCCTGCTGCCTGAGAGAATCTTATGAGTGATACATAGTGTTTTGAAAAGAACTCTTTGTTCAAGGGGTAGCCAGTGTAGGCGGTGGAGGAGGTTGGAAACATGACAGTGTTTAGGGAGGGCAAAGATAGCGCAAGCCGCAGCATTCTGAACACACTGCAATCTTTTTATCACTGATTTGTTGGAACCCAGAAGTAGCACTTTACAGTAGTCCAATCTGGACAGGATGGAGGCTTGGGCTGTGGGCCGTGAAAAAAAGCACCGCTGGCTCTCATCGTAGGACCGGAGGGAGCCGCCAGGCCCATCCATCTCCCGGACAGCCAACCGATGGGCATCAGTGCGGCCAGGTCAGCTCCCAATTTCGTCGGCACTCGAGGCCCCGAGGGGGGGGGGGTGGTGGCGGTATCCCCCCACCGTGACCCGCTCACTCAACATCGATGGTGCAGGGTAGCAGAATTAGGCCTCGATCGTGCAGACGTGTAGGGCCCAGACAGGATAACAGGGGCTTGTCACAGGACGTCCCCCAGGTGAGAGAGGGCAAGTCAGCTGCCGCCGGCACACGTCCAGGCCCCGGAGGGCGCTGGCGTAGTGACTACCCGGAGGAGGTGGGGCGGAGGTGGGCCGCACACCACCCCACCTCCTCCAGCTGCATCTGCTGGCTAGGCCTCGCTGGGGCTGTCCGGGCTGCTCCTCCGCAATTCCCAGTATTTATGCAGGCATCAACGGACCGGATCCCCAGACCGCCTCTCCGGTGGATTTTCAGAGCACTCCGGCGAGCCTGCCCCTGAATAGTGGGTGCCCGCAGAAGCCAACAAGCGAGTCCGGGGCACAACAGGCCTCGATGGTGCATGTAGGCCCGCGGCCTGCTGGGAGAAGTCTGTGCTCTAGACTGCGGTGGCTCACTCCTCAGACAAACTGCAAAGTGCCCCCATGTCGCAGGGGTGGTACTGGTATAATTTAGTGTTGGGCATTATTGTTGCATCAACATTGCCATTTTTTGTATCGCCAAAGTACTCATCATTAACAGTTTTCCCAAAAAGTTTGGAATCTTTACTCTGGGATGCCACATATAATTTGCCCCATGCCTCTTGCCTAATTTCCTTCTTATGTTTTTCCAGTGCACGTTTATAATCCGTGCGTGCCTGTCTCACTCCCACCCTATCTCGTGGTTTGATTTTTAAGATCTTGATTAGTTTACTATGTAATTGGGAGCATTCCATGTCAAACCACCTTTTATATTTCTGTGAGGTATTTGACTGATCTTTAGTTAAGAGTGCCTTTGTCGTCTCAGTTATTGCATTAAACGTTCTAATCATGGACGTAGCACTTACATTTTCATCCAGACAGTCCAGTACTTGCACAAAATTACTCTCTATAATCTTTCCCAGAATACTATCTGGTTTAACAGTGGACCACTTCCGAGTTAACCCCTTGTTTTTAGTATAGGATAAGGGAACTACCTTGACTGATGTGGTGGGAGAATCTAGTAGGATCGATAATTGTAGTGTTAGTGGGTAGTGGTCACTAAAATGATTTTTAGATATGTTAAAAACCATAGTTTCAGACTTAAAATAATCGGACAAAATAATAAAATCAATCAACGTACCCTGACCTCTTCCAACATATGTTACCACATCGGAGTTTAAAAACTCAATGAGATCTAAAGTCAGGAAAAATGAGTATTTTGACAGTAAAAAATTGAAAGTGTTCCCACAAGGAGTGTGCTCAAAGTGGTAACCGCCCTTCATATCCCCCGTTAAATAATGGCAGGCCTCGCATTTAGACAGTGAGCACAGTTTACAATTGAAATCACCCCCCAAAGTATTACATAGTCCGTTTTTAACTCCTCAATGTGTATCGTAAGTGCAATTTCGAATTCCCGGGCAATAGTAATATTTGCACTGTTAAAATTGTTATGATAAAAAGTAATAACCACAAGGGTTAGGTTTCTCTTCAATATAATGTTTATGATCTGGAAGTGTGGAGAATCCAGCTGCAGTTTCCTGACTCTGCCATTTAATGTTGTGGAAATCAGAGTTAGTAGGCCGCCTTTATCATGTCCACCTACAGATGGTCTAGCCGATGTGTGAACAGAATAAAAACCATTTATATAAGCTGATTCACGCATCCAAGTTTCCTGTAAACAAATTATGCTAAATTTTGTAACAAACTCTACCCAGTCATTAATGCCTAATTTGTTTGACAAACCCGCCACATTCCAGAAGAGACTACCATATGTAGATGTACTGATATGTGAAGTATCTTTATTCTCGACACGGCCGGTATCTATTGTGCACCCTTCTACTGTCATCATGTTAGTTATTACAGTAGGGTTCACAGTACAACTAGCTCAACAGCAGGGCATGTTGGCACGACATCTAATGCTCCATCATTAAGTGGACTAGAGGAAATGGGCCCAAAATGGTTTATCGGGTTCAGTAAACATTCCTCATTTGGATAATAGAGATTATTTAAGATTTTGATATTAGGGAAAGACGGTGGGCTACTTAAGGGTACAAGTCGAATATCTCTTTCCATGTCAATTAAGGCTTGCAAAGGAGTTAAATTTAGATCTTGATTACCAGGCTCCCTAAATAGCTGGTCATTCAGTCAGTCCACTTGTTCTAGAGGAGAAAAAGAATTAAAAGTTGAAATCTTGAATGGGGGAAATATTTTGGGTTGGGAGTTTGCCTGGTCAATGCCCGCATTTGACGGTGGCCTATAAAAATAACCTAGTGGTACAGCTTCGATAGTTCCTCCCATGTTATTACTCCAAGAGAGTTTGTCCGTGAGCCAGTGCACAAAACTTTTGTCCCTGAAATTTACAACAATACAATCACCCATTTCCGTTTTCGCCTGAGAGCCCACCCATGACACACGTTCTACATTGTTAATTTTGCCATTTAAAACTTCACAACCTGACCAATCCAAAGTCTTCGCCAACCAGTACACCGTTTTGTTTTTAAGCTGTTTCCAATCTTCTGTCTTATTGTGAGGCAGAGGTGGGACATTTTTAAGAACAACGACATAAGGGGTAGCTTCCGGGGGTAGATGTGGTGTTCTTGGGATATTATTCACACCAGCTAAAAAAGTGTTATGATTTCTGCCAGTAGGATTGTTATCGCTTCGTTCTGTATTTGCTAATGAAGGTTCCGGACGTACTTTGTCAGGTTGTTTAGATGAATACCTTGTGCTCACTATGTTAGTTGCCACACCGACCCCGGGGCCTGATGTCTGGGAGAGTGGAATTGCCTGAGAAAGGTCCAGGTTTGTATTTGGGACGCAGTTTGTTAAAGTCTCAGGGCCTGTGTTGACCTTTGAATTACTTGAACCGATTAATGTTTTTAGCGAGACATCAATGCTATTCAGTACACCTACCAGGGGGTCTAAGATTGATTTAATGATAGCCTCCATCGAGCTTGTGTAGTGGTTGAATAATACCTTGTCCCCCATGTACTCGATGTTAGTAAGGTCCTTAGTGGTACCTGTTGCTCGTGTTACTGGCTTGCGTGTTGAAGCCAGGGTCTTCTTTCGTGTCACAATAGGGTCTGTGACTTTCTTGGGTTTCCCACACGCCTTAGGTTTTTTGGATGGCGGTGGGCAGAGAGTGTCCACGAATCCCCCCTCCTAAACAGTGCCAATATTAACTTCATCACCACTAAATTCCAAACTGATGGATGATATTCTATCTTCTAATGTTTTGACATGCTCGCCTACTATTGTCGTTGTAGTGCCATTCTGCAGAGCCCGTTGCGTTTCCCCCAACCTCTCCTCTACAGACTCTATCTCGCTTGTTATGGCCCCCATCGCCGTCGTTAAAAAGTTCGTTATTGATGAGGTTAATGGCCTGGCCTTCGTGGTCATGACAGTCTTACGTTTCCCCATCTTCTTACCTTTTGTGTCTTGTTATCCACTAAAGTTCAAACTCCTCTCTGCATGTTGGACAACCCAGAGCCCTGGCCCAGCCTGGCCTTGTCCGGGCGCGGCCCGCGCCGCGGGGGGAGAGGCTGTGCTTTAAGCGCGATGTCAGGTGCCTCCCCCTCACTAGCGGCAGCTGTGTGTGCTCGCACTGCACACTGGGACCTGTAGTCCCTCTGGCTGCTTGGTGGTGCTGCGGTGCAAAGCTGGGTGGCGTCAGGCGTGGTCCTGGGACTCCGGTCCCACCAGGACGAGAAATCAAGCTGGAAGAGTTCCCGTGAGGAAGAAAAAACTGCCAAAGTAAGGAAATCGTAGGCTGGTGTTATTTACATTATTCTATAGTGCTTTTGATATGCTCTTCAATGCCAATGTTTCCTTATTACATATCTCATTGGAGTGCTAAGGTTGCATGCATATCTATTGGCTGGGCATCCTGAGCCAAATATCGCTCTGTCTTATAGTGGAACCCTCATGGTGGCCTGCTGATCAGCTCTGGATATTACACGTTTAAATACAGTAATGGGATTGCCCAAGGCCGCACTTGTGCTGCACACCTCCCCCACACTTGGCATCGATGACTGAAGCAGTACAGGGTCTTTTTTGTTGTTCTCTGTTATTTGGGCATTCGCTATAGACGGGGGTTGATGTGTCATCAGTATCTAGATAGCTTAGAGGCATAGGATTGACATTGCTCTGCTCAAGGGGGATCATCTTTCACCTTCACATTTTCCCATCCTCGCATCCACTTGGGGCACCCATCAGTATTTCTCTTCATACTCTTCCTACTACGAGGAGTGATCATGTTTGTACAGAAGACCCAGGCATTTACCCTCACAGAACACATGTCCAATGTTAGAGCACGACTGGAAGTGGTACCAGACATATATGATGCCCACCCACTACTTTATATTAAGGTCTGTGGTCCGAACGTAGATACACCTGATTTGTTTGATGAAGTCATGGTTAAGAGTACAAACTATAAAGACCGTAAAATCCTGTGATGCAGGAGCTTTAATGTGATTCTATCTCCCAGTTTAAATAGATTATCCGAGTTATCCAGACATTCTACAAAGACAGCTGCAGCATGTGATGCAGATGTACAGTCTAAGAGATCCATGGAGGGCCCTCAACCTCCCCAAGCGGGACTACATATATGACTCCTCTGTTCACAACATGACCTCCTGCATAGACATGTGGTTGTCTTCACAGAACATTTTTACTAGAATTCAGGCCATCAACATCCTTCCTAGAAAGCTGTTGGTAGTTCTCCTTGTGCTGGCTAGTCCTCAACCTTCCCCGCCTTTCATTAGCTGGCGGCTATGAGGGACCGAACTATGAGACCAGGTGTTTTGCTCTGAGGTCAAAACTGCCCTTTTAGAATACTTCTGCTTAAATGAGCACTCTGTTTCTGCTGTGTAGACCTTGTTGGAGGCCTCCAGGGCATACAAACACAGGATTTGCATTTCTAAGAGTGTGGGCATTTTGAAATCTCTCCGGGGGTTATAAGACCACCAAGAGCAGGAACTTAATATATTGGAAACTGAATATACCCACACCAAATCGAAAACTATGCTTGCTAAATCCCAGTAGGTGTTCACTGAGTTTTGTGAGGTGGCAGTTCACCAAATATGGTATCTTGGCAAGCATGCCTGAGTATGACGGTTTGGTGACAGTGAAGGGAGAAGAGGTTTGCCTGGGCACTCGGGTCTTAAATAATCCCCCGATTTCAAGTACCCAAAGCAAGCAGTGGCGCCGTATTGGCTGTCGCATCAGACATAAGCTCTTTTACCCAGTACTACCCCGAACTCTTTACCCCTGTTCCTGAAATCGCATCCTATTTGAAGGAGGGTGGAAGCACACTGCCTTACATTCCAAGACTCAATTTGCCCAATGCATCATGGTAAATGCAGTGCATGATCACACTTACTTCAGTAGTAGTCTTACATTTTTCATCCTTGTTGGTGCAGCCTGTGCTGTGTAACTCTAGACACGTGTTTCTGGATTCATTCCTTCATCAGTAGAGAGCAACAAGTAGTTTTGGGGGTGCTGGAAATGTTGCCCAACGTGTTCTCAGGTCTCTGTACCACTCACTGGGAACAGGTGAATCAGCATAAGCTTGTCAGCTCAGTAGCTATTTGGACGATGTGGCCCTGGCGTGGGTGGTGGGCGAGGCACAAGAACTCCTAAATTCCCGGTTGACATTGGTAGACATCTTGGACACTATCAAAGATCTTTCCAGCAGGAAGGCCCCAGGTGGTGAGCATTTCCCAGCCACATTCCACAAGGAAATTGCTGATACTCTAGCTCCCAGATTGCGCAACATGTACAACACAGATCTTAAAAATTGGTCGCCTTCCTCCCACCATACTTGAAGTAATAATAACTATACTTCCCAACCCTGGTAGGGATCCAACACTATGTGCCTTGTAGAGACCATTGTCCCTTCTTAACACAGACAAAAAGATTTTTGCCAAAATCTTTGTTCAACTCTTGTGCCCTTCATGTAGGCCTGGGCGGTGAACTCTGCTCCGTTCGCGGAGTTTGCTGAGTTCTCTGCACTTCGCGCTCCGCGGAGCCCGCGGAGTGCAGCGGAGTTTTTTCCCCGCTCGCGGTAAGTTCGCGATCGCGAGCTGGCGCTCAGGTAAAATTTCTATCGACTAGGAGTAAGACCAGCACAAACACCAGTTCGCACTACACTCCGCCACTTGCGGAACTTCGCAGAGTTTTTGTGTAAATTTGCGGAGTTCCGCGTAGCAAAACTCTGCGAACTACGCCCAGGCTTACCTTCATGCAGTTCCTAGCATTGCAGGATCTGGCCAGCTTTATCCCTCAGAAATGTATGGTCTTCAACCTTTGCACCTTGATGACCGTATTGCAGCAGGTGGATCCTCTTTTGCCAGCTGTGGCTGTGCTCCTAGGTGCTGAAAAAGTGTTTGATGCTCTTGTGTGGCCATTCATGCATGAGACCCTTTGTCACCTGGGCCTGGGCATCCAGTTCTTGAAAATGATTTCCCTGCTGTACATTGCTCCCAGGGCCAGAGTTCAAATCCATAGGCGGTACTCTCACCAGATTATCATGTCAGGCTTTTCCTCTGTTTTTGTTGATTTTCACTCTAGCGATAGAGACCTTACAATGCTTTCTCCGCAAATGTCATTCGCACTGCAGACTCTGGGTGGGTGATCATTTCCTGTTCTTGTCTCTATATGCTGATGATATAATTCTTTATGTCCAGAAGCCTGATTCTAACCTTTCCCCTATTAGAAGAGAAGTTATAAAATTGGTGGCTTTTCTGGAATCCAGGTCAACTGGAACATATCTGAACTGTTTCCATTTACAGTTGCCACCAAAGCACCTACTTTAGAATATTCCTTAAAACGGGCTGACGTAGTTAAGTACAGGGGATACAAGTCACAAGATACATTCCGGGCTTGACAGGAGGAATGCTGGAGCATAATAAAACTTGTGTGGAACGATGACTACTGGCTAGGCACTTTGCAAAAAAAGGGTCAGTTTTCACTGTGAAAATGTGGTGTGTCCATGTTGCGTTTTGGGCCATTTCCTGTCGCGGGCACAAGGCCTACCCACACAAGTGAGGTACCATTTTTCTCGGAAGACTTTGGGTAACGCGGAGTGGGTAGAATTTTGTGGATCCACACAGATTCCATAACTTTCCACCACAGAAATGTGAGGAAAATGTGTTTTTTTAACAAATATTTAGGTTTGCAAGGGATTCTGGGTAACAGAACCTGGTGAGAGCCAGTCAAGTTACCCCATCCTGGATTCCCCTGGGTGTCTAGTTTTAAAAAATGCATAGGTTTGCTAGGTTTCCCCAGGTGCTGGCAGAGTTAGGGTTCAAAATCTACAGCTAGGCACTTTGCAAAAAAGGGTCCGTTTTCACTGTGAAAATGTGGTGTGTCCATGTTGCGTTTTGGGCCGTTTCCTGTCGCGGGCACTAGGCCTACCCACAGAAGTGAGGTACCATTTTTCTCAGAAGACTTTGGGGAACGCGGAGTGGGTGGAATTTTGTGGATCCACGCAGATTCCAGAACTTTCCACCACAGAAATGTGAGGAAAATGTGTTTTTTTGGACAAATTGTTAGATTTGCAAGGGATTCTGGGTAACAGAACCTGGTGAGAGCCAGTCAAGTCACCCCATCCTGGATTCCCCTGGGTGTCTAGTTTTCAAAAATGTATAGGTTTGCTAGGTTTCCTTAGGTGCCGGCAGAGCTAGGGTTCAAAATCTACAGCTAGGCACTTTGCAAAAAAGGGTCAGTTTTCACTGTGAAAATGTGGTGTGTCCACGTTGCGTTTTGGGCCGTTTCCTGTTGTGGGCACTAGGCCTACCCACACAAGTGAGGTACCATTTTTCTCGGAAGACTTTGGGAAATGCAGGGTGGGTGGAATTTTGTGGATCCACGCAGATACCAGAACTTTCCACCACAGAAATGTGAGAAAAATGTGTTTTTATTTACAAATTTTTAGGTTTGTAAGGGATTCTGGGTAATAGAACCTGGGGAGAGCCAGTCAAGTCACCCCATCCTGTATTCCCCTGGGTGTATAGTTTTCAAAAATGTATAGGTTTGCTAGGTTTCCCTAGGTGCCGGCAGAGCTAGGGTCCAAATCTACAGCTAGGCACTTTGCAAAAAAAGGGTCAGTTTTCACTGTAAAAATAAAGTGTGTCCACGTTGCGTTTTGGGCCGTTTCCTGTCGTAGGCACTAGGCCTACGCACACAAGTGAGGTACCATATTTATTGAAATACTTTGAGAAATGCGGGGTGGGTGGAATTTTGTGGATCCACGCAGATTCCAGAACTTTCCCCACAGAAATGTAAGGAAAATGTGTTTTTTATTTACAAATTTTGAGGTTTGCAAGGGATTCTGGGTAACAGAACCTGGTGAGAGCCAGACAAGTCACCCTATCCTGGATTCCCCTTGGTGTCTAGTTTTCAAACATGTACAGGTTTTCTAGGTTTCCCTATGTGCCAGCTGCGCTAGGGCCCAAAATCCACAGGTAGGCACATTGCTTAAAAAAAGTCTGTGCCTAGTGGGCTTTCTGCCGCCCTGGGGGGGAATCGGGGGGGGGTTTGCCTTGATATGCCCCCAAGGGGGGCAGAAAGACTGTGGCTATTTTCTGGGGGGGTGGGGGCATTGGTATGCCCATTCTGGGCAACCCCCACCCCCACGCATAAAAAAAGCCAGCGTAATTGCTGGCGCCTAGTGGGCTTTCTGCCCCCCCGGGGGCAGATCAGGGGCCACTGCCTCCATCGGCCCCCCGAGGGGGGCAGAAAGACTGGAATTTCTCTGGGGGGGGTATTGTCATGCCCATTTTGGGCAGCCCCCACCCTACATGAATTAAAAAACAAATCCCTGGTTTCTAGTGGGCTTTCTGCCCCCGGGGGGGCAGATTGGGGGCTACTGCCCCATATACCTCCCAGGGGGGCAGAAAGACTGGAATTTTTGCGGGCGGGGGGTGGGGGCATTGGCATGCCCGTTCTGGGCAACCCCCACCCCTGATTCAAATTGGCAAAAAAAATCCCTGCCGTCTTGTGGGTTTTGTGCCCCCCGGGGGGCAGATTGGGGGCTAATGCCCCCATATGCCCGCCAGGGGAGACAGAAAGACTGTAATTGTTGCGGGGGTGGGGGCATTGGCATGACCGTTTTGGGCAGCTCCCACCCTAATTCAAATTGCCCCAAAAAAAATCCCTGGCATCTAGTGGGCTTTTTGCCCCCCGGGGGGGCAGAAAGGCTGCAATTGTGGTGGGATGGGGGCATTGGCATGCCCATTTTGGGCAGCCCCCACCCTAATTAAAATTGCCCAAAACAAAATCCCTGGCGTCTAGTGGGTTTTCTGCCCCCCGGGGGGATATTGGGGGCTAATGCCCCCATCTGCCCCCCAGGGGGGCAGAAAAGCTGTAATTGTGGTGGGGAGTGGGGGCACTGGAATACCTGCTTTGGGCAGCCCCCACCCTAAAAAAAAATTCCCCAAAACAAATCCCTGGTGTCTAGTGGGCTTTCTGCCCCCCCCGGGGGGGCAGAAAGACTGAATGTTGCCAATGTTTTGGGGGGGGAGCAAAGGCCCTTGCCCAAGGGGCCGCTCCCCCCTCCCTGGTGTCTAGTGGGTGGATCCCTACTTGGGGATCGCCCTCCTGGGGTGATCCCCAAGCAGGGATCCACTGGGGAGCCGTCCTACGCACATGAGCACTGTTGCGCACAACGGCTACCGGCCGTCGTGTGCACAGAAGGGGTTAATAGAGTGTGAGGTCCATTTCAACCCGTGCCAACAAACTTATCTTTAAAACAGTATTTATTTAGAGGGAGAAACTCAGATTTTGAAAAGTTTAATTTATATCCAGATAAAGCAGAATAAGAAGATAAAAGATTATCAAAGACAGGTATTGCTGTTTGTGGATCTGATACAAAAAGAACAACATCAGCCGAATAGGTAGTGAATTTAATTTTAGTTTCTTTATGCCAGAATCCATGAAAGGGGGAGGAAAGTCATAAGGTATGCAAAAAAAATTCCGGGGACAATATAAAATGTAAAGGAGGCAGGGGACATCCTTGCCTCAAAAGAGAAACATAGGAAGACTGGAGGCCGTTACCAAATACAGATGTTTTTGGGGAGGAATATAATGTAGCTATATACCTGAGAAAAGTTGGAATAAAGCCTTGCCACTCATGAGCACACATCACAAAACACCAATGAACACGATCAAATGCCTTATCAGCATCTAAAGTTATGGCAGACACAGGCATATTGCTAGTTAAGGCAACATGAGTTAGCCAGGAAAACTC
This sequence comes from Calotriton arnoldi, assembly GCA_963921515.1. Classification (NCBI taxonomy): domain Eukaryota; kingdom Metazoa; phylum Chordata; class Amphibia; order Caudata; family Salamandridae; genus Calotriton; species Calotriton arnoldi. The sequence continues at coordinate 62,490 of CAWUFW010016992.1, forward strand.
TGGAGTTATCGATCATATCCGAACCATATTTCCAAATCCAAATCCAGTTTGCTCCAACCCGACCATGTCTGGTATAAGAGGAGAAATCCTGATAGAGAAAATTTGGGCAAAAAATTTACAATCTAAATTAATAAGGGAAATAGGTCCATAATTAGCTCATAAGGAAGGATCCTTGTCTTTTTGGGTGATTCAGCAGATTATGGCTTCCCAAAAAGTGCCACTGGACTCAATATGAGAAAAAATACTGATATAAAGTAAGTAAATAGGGAAGCAAATGATGCACAAAACATGAATAAAATTCAGCAGAGAAACCATCTGGTCCAGGGGCTTTATTCTTGGGCAATTTAAGAAGAGTGGATTGTATTTCAGAAATCGAAATGTCCTTTTCTAAAAAGGAGAGATTCTGTACTTGCTGCTGTCATGGTGGAAGGGAATTAAAATACGAATCAAATGCCTCATCCGAAGGAAAATGATCCGATCTATAGTGTTGTATAATAATCCGTAAAACACTTCAAAATGTCTGTGGGGCATATTAGCAAGACTGGCGATAAAATTATCGCCGTTTTAGCGGCAGGAAACTGCCGCTAAAACGGCGATAATTGGCTTGCTAATATGCGTAATGGAATTCCAATAGAAGCCCAGGTTAGATGTCCTGCACATCTAACCTGGGCTTCTATTGGAATTCTATAACGCATATTAGCAAGCCAATTATCGCCGTTTTAGCGGCAGTTTCCTGCCGCTAAAACGGCGATAATTTTATCGCCAGTCTTGCTAATATGCCCCTGTATCTTTAAAATAGGGGACATTACCTCCGTCAATAATTTTAACTATCTTAGTCTTCTGAGGCTTAACTTTTAAATAATTAGCACGTAGTTTACCAGCTTTATTACGCCCACCACAAAATTTAGAATTTATTTTTAACAATACTCCAGAGGTTTCTTCCGTTGATTTCCTATTAAATTCAAATTTAGCTTGCACTAGACGTTGCAGCATTGTTTCACTTTTAGTGGTGAAATATTCATGTTCCAATTGTTTAATAGAAGTTAAAATAAGTGAAGATTCCCTAAAGGCTTTTTTTCTTTTTAGAAGAAGCATAGTTAATTATATAACCTTATGCCGAAGCCTTAAAAGCATCCCAACTTACATGAAATGGAAGGTCAGGAGTGTTATTATAGGTGAAAAACTCTTTAAGAAAAGATTCAAAACTCTGTACAAAAACTTTATCCTTCAATAAAGTGTTGTTAAAATGTCATCTATTATATCTAGAAGAGTTAGGTAGTAGATCCAAATAAAAAAGGACAGGAGCATGATTTGAAATAAGTATAGACCCAATTTCAGCATGAATAAGTGTGCGTGTTAAAGGAGGGGAGAAAAAAATATAATCAATTCGGGTTAGGGACTTATTAGTAGGTGAATGAAAGGTGTATTCTAATGTATAAGGATTGTAAAGTCTGCAAGCATCCACCAGACCTCTTGAGTGAATAAATTGTGCAAACGTTTTCTGCATTTTATTAAGGACATATTTAACTTGGGATTTTCTGTCTAAGAAAAGGTCCAAGATCTGATTGAAATCACCACCCACTATAAGATTTGCATTGGAGGAAGAATGTATCATAACTGACATTCGTTACCAAAACTGGACATCAACCCCCGTAGAACCTTAAATGTTCAAAATTAAAATAGGTGTCTTTTAATAGTGGCATGTATTAGAACCCGTCGACCCTTAGCATCTCTCTCCTCTTTCTCTACTACCAAAGGAAGGGATATGTGTATCAGAATGATAACCCCATTTTTGTTAGCAGTAGCTGGAGAACAAAATATCTGACCAACCCAATTTTTGCGGAATGAGTGAACATCCTTGTCAAGCAAGTGGGTTTCTTGCAACAAGGCAATTTTACATTTGAGACAGGACAAGTGAGTAATAACTCTTTGTTTCTTGATAGGGTTACATAGACCTTTAACATTCCAAGATATAACACTAAGATTATTTGCCATTCAAAGCATATCAATTATATACAATGAATTAATCTATACATATTTACTAAGTGTAACCACACAACCATTTCCAAAATAGAAATACAATAAAGAAATAGAAAACAATCCATATCCAAGAAAAACATACAATAAGTAAAGAAACCATATAATAAAAAATTCAACAAAAAAAAAGAAGAAGAGGGGGAAGGAAGCAAAAAAAAAAAAAAAATAAGGTAAAGATATAGAACAGAGAAAGAGACAAGGAATCTGATAAGGGAAGAAAGGATGACAAAAAGACAAGTGGCTTCAGTCAGGGTAAAAGGTTAACACAACCCATGTGAGAAGAATAACGTGGAGGGGTAGGGAAGCACAAGAAAGAAGACGGAACACAGACAGATGTCAGCCAGATATGATGAACAGAGACCACGGAGACAATCATTATTAACATATAAAGCAGGAGAAACAGCTGTTAAACACATTTTCAAGGTTCCCCCTTCTGACATTCAACCTGCTCGATGTGCAGCTGTAAACTACAGCAGTCGGAGTGGGGGACGCAGGTTAGGTTGCAGGAAGTCCAGAAAAGCAGGTGGCCGCTGCAGGTCTTTTGGAGTACGCTGCAGGCGCTTAGGAAAGACTTCGGAGGTTGCCGGTCTAGTTTCTCGCAAACCTTTGAAGGCGCGAGGACAGACCCGGCAGTGAAGAGCGTCCGCAGTGTGCGGAGCCGGGCACTTCACCAATGTTTTTGCTGAGAGAGTTTGTCCGTGCTTGTGCTAGTCAGTCAGGAGTTAGTGTAGGAACCATTTCTCTGAGCCTGTGCAGTAGTAGACTAGGTTAGTTTTCGTTTTGAGAGCGTCAAGGGAGTTAGATAGAAAATATTCTAGAGTTTTGAAGCATTTTGGGTTCAATGAAAAAAAGGAAAAGGAAAGCAACAACCACACCAGAAAAAAGAATTCACTCACTTCGTGGTAATCCGGTGGCTAGGAAGGTTCTTCTTATGTTCTGAACCGCAAGTACCCAAACTGTAAAGAAAAATACATGTTAATAAGAGTGAATGTAATATAAAAGAAAAGGCACCACTAGTAAATGAGAGTTGGAAAACACGTTTAATTAATTAATACAGAATTAAGGAAAAAAACAAATAAGAAGAGAGGCAAAGGTCTTAGCTTAAAAGGGTAAAAGAGTGTGTAATACGTTATATAGAGAATAGAAGAAAAGATTGTAAAAGTTAGTAATGATGTGTTGTTTTAATTACAGTTCACATAAGAAGTGCTAACAATAGAAGGAGTAACCAGAAGGTGCCTAGTGCTGTTGTAAAAGTGAACCACAAGAAGCAAGGCAGTCTCTTCTCTGTTCCCTGCCCCTTTCCCCCGACAGGGTTCACGTGAGCACTTGTTGTCTGAGGGCTCGTGTGGAGATCTGTGGGGGGAATTTGGAAAATACAACATTCTGTTCCCGTGAGTGCTCGGAAAGGCTTTGAGTATACAAGTGGAGCCTGACAGAGTGAAGTGCCCACGCTGTAAAGACTCACCTGAGCAGAATGGCTGAGGGTTACGATTTAAAAAGTTTAGGTAAAATTCTAGAAGTAATACAGCAAGAGTTAATGGTGGTTAGAGAGGAGAACAAGGCTCTGAAGTCAGAAATGGAAGCCTCTAGGAGAGAAACTTTAGAGTTGGCAGTCAAGTTGAAGAATGAGAGTTCTGGAGTCAAATTTCACCCTTCCTCTTCTAGTGCAGCTATGTCAGGTACAAGTGCAGTTCTTAGTCCAGGAAGTACCACACAAGTAGTGCATTCTTTGGTCCCCATTATTCCACCAGCTCCACCAGAACGATTTAGTGGGGATCACCAGAAGGCTCAGATATTCCTTACACAATGTTCACCGTCTTTCCAGATGCACAGTCTCAAATTGCCTTTATCCTCTCATATCTCGGTGGAGACGTTGCCTCATGGTCAATGCCCTTGGTTACGAAAGATGATCCAATTTTGTATGATTTTGAAGAGTTCAAGAAGGAAGTTTTACGAATCTTTGATCGAAGAAAGGTGGCTTAGGCAACTGATAATGAACTGCTAGAATTGAGGCAAGGAAATCGAGAGTTGCTCACCTATTTAGCGCAATTCAACAAATTGGTGGTTGAGACTGAATGGCCAGAAAGCAAGAGAGCAGCCTTATTTTATAGAGGGTTGAAGGATGATCTAAAGGATGCCTCAGTGCAAATTCCCAATCGTCCCACTGAGGTGTCAGCTTTGATTGACTTAGTCCTGGAAATAGATTATCGGCAAACTGAGAGAAAAGGAGAAAAAAGAAGAGAATTTCGTCCGAGTATGCCAAGATTTGATCGAGTACGAGCAGACCATGAAGACGTCGGAGAAAGAACAGGGAGTTGAACTGATGCAAATTGGTACTATAAGAGGCCCCCTTTCCAAGGAAGAGAAGGACAAAAGAAGGCAAAATAATCTCTGTCTTTACTGTGGGACAAGTGGGCATTTTGTAAAAGGTTGTCCAAAGAAGCCCAAACTCTTCAAGAAGGAAAACTTGCAGCACCACAAGTAGGAGGAGTTGGATTGGTGGATGCAAAAGTAGAAACAACTCCAAATAGTCATCAAGTTGTGAATACCTTACAATCTTCTGCTCCGCATTTGATCTTAACTATGACTATGAAATTCAGGGAAAAGACCCTTCAAGGTGTAACTGTAATGTTGGATTCTGGGGCAACCGGGAATTTCTGCGATCTCAAGTTTGCCTCAAAGGTGGGATTAGAAGCAATCCAAAAGGCCAAAAGTGAAGCAGTAAGGGCTGTGGATGGAACACATTTATCATCCTGTCCTATGGTCAGCCATACTGAGTCTGTTGAACTAATTACCCCAGAGGGCCATTGTGAAGAGATACAATTTAACCTTATCGATGCCCCCCAATTCCAACTCATTCTGGGACTACCTTGGCTAACAGAACATAACCCTACAATAAATTGGAGTGAGAGAACCGTGGTGTTAGACTCCAATTATTGCACAGAACATTGCTATCACAAAAGAATGGAGAGTAAGAAAGAGAATCCACCACTCTCTTGTGCGAGAACAAGATGATGGTATGTGTTGTCCAAACCATGGAACTTCCAGATGAATATCAAGAATTTGCCATTGGGTTTAATGAAACTGAAGCTAAGAAACTGCCGCCGCATCGATCTTATGATTGTAAAATTGATCTGGAACCAGGAGCAAATCTACCTTGTAGTAGAATCTACGCACTCACTGCAGTGGAGAATCAGTATCCGAAAGATTATTTGCACAAATGTCTGGAAAATGGATTCATTCGACCCTCACAGTCTCCAGTCTCCTCGCCACTCTTCTTCATTCCAAAGAGGGATGGCGAGTTGAGAACTTGTATTGACTATCGAGCACTGAACAGGAAAACCACCAAAAATCTTTACCCCTTACCTTTGATCTCGGTCTTACTTGATTAACTGAAAGGTGCAAAGATTTTTACGAAATTAGACTTGCGGGGTGCCTATCATCTTATCAGAGTCCGTGAAGGAGACGAGTTGAAAACGGCCTTCCGAACCAAATATGGATTATTCGAATATCAGGTAAGGCCATATAGTCTCTGTAAAGCCCCAGCGGCCTTCCAATATTTTATCAATGATGTGTTAAAGGAATTCATTGACCAGTGTCCTATTGTGTACATTGACGATTTCTTGATATACTCGCCTACAGAGGAGGAACATCAGTTGCAAGTCAAAAGAATTTTACAGCGATTAAGAGAAAACAGTCTGTACGCAAAGTTGGAAAAATGTGCCTTTGGAGTTAAGCCAGTGGATTTCTTAGAATTTATCATCGCGCCAGAGGGTCTCACCATGGATAAGAAGAAGATTGAAGTGGTACTTAACTGGCCTCCACCTGCTACTGTGAAGGAGATTCAAAGCTTTATTGGCTTTGCCAATTTCTACCGGAGATTCATTAAAGATTTTTCTCAGATGACTATACCCATAACCAGACGTTTGAAAAAAGGAACTCCTTTTCAATGGACAGCAGAGGCTGAAGAGGCCTTTCAGTCTCTGAAGAAAAGTTTTATCACTTCACCTGTTTTACTACATGCAGATCCAAGTTAACCCGTTTACGTAGAAACCGACGCTCTGAACAAGCTATTGGAGGAGTATTGTCGCAACGACATAAGGATACCCGACATTTGCATCCAATTGCATATCGTTCAAGAAAATTGCTTCCGGCAGAAATCAATTACACAATTACAGAAAAAGAATTATTAGCCATCAAGGATGCATTTCAGGAGTGGCGTCACTATCTTCTAGGCGCCAAACATGTGGTGACAGTGTTTACGGACCACAGGAATTTGCAATTTTTGAATTCAGAGAGAACACTGACTCCCCGACAACTATGATGGTCCTTATACTTCGCTGACTATGACTTTGTCATCACATACCGACCAGGCAAGAACAATGGAAAGGCAGATGCATTGTCCAGAATTGACACTGAAGGGAAGAAGACATTGGTGGATGAACAGAGAATCATTCCAGAAGACAAGATAATAGGGGCCATCGTTAAGGAATCTTTTGAAGAAAAGATCAGAAAAGAAATGACGCTTGAGGAAATGGAAGAGTGGGTTGGAGAAAATCCCATAAGAGAGATTCGCCAGCAATTGCCCTATCATGCGGAAACCTTGTACTTGCCTACCCGTGAACTCCAACAGCAGGCATTGTTTGACTGTCATGATAGTCCCTTAGCCCGTCACCAAGGAATTAATCGAACAGAAGAGTTATTGAAGAGACAGTTTTGGTGGCCTAGTTCGGTAAAGGATGTTCAACAATATGTAGGAGGATGTGAGACTTGTGCACGAGGAAAGTCGGATCGACGTGCCCCCCAGGGTCTTTTGCAACCCTTGACTACACCTCCTCACCCTTGGCACACTATCACCATGGATTTAATTGTAGAGTTGCCCTCTAGTCAGGGGTACAATTACATTTTAGTAATGGTAGATGCCTTCTCCAAGATGGCTCACTTTGTCGTTTTAAAAAGGAACCCAAATGCAAAACAGCTAGCCATGCTGTTCAATCAGCATTTAGTTAAGATTCATGGAATTCCTAAGGTCCTGATTATTGATCGAGGATCTCAATTCCTGTCTCATTATTGGAAGGCCTTTACTAAAAGATTGGGCATAGAGACTAGATACTCCACAAGTTTTCACCCACAATCTGATGGTCAGTCAAAAAGAACCAATCAAGAGCTAGAGAAGTACCTACGGTTGTTTCTGTTAGATCCGGAAGGTGATTGGCCAGATCTCCTTTGGACAGCTGAGTACACACACAACAATGCGAAAAATGCTTCCACGGGGCTCTCCCCCTTTTAGCTAATCTATGGGAGGCACCCGAACCCGTCAATAGCTTTCCATGAGGTAACAGTGCCTGCACTACAAGATTTAGTTCAACATCTAACAAAGGTTCGGGAATCCGCAACTAGAAATTTGGCTCTGGCAAAGGAACGTTATAGAGTAAGTGCAGATAAAAAAAGAAGACTGGGTCAAATTTGCAGGTGGGAGATAAGGTTTGGTTGAGCACCAAGAATCTGAGGCTCAGAGGAAATAGAAAATGTCAGTCCCGCTTTGTGGGTCCATACCCAGTTGAGCAGGCAATAAATCCAGTGACTTACAGACTAAAACTCCCTCCGCAGGTCAAAATACATCCTGACTTTCATGTATCTCTGTTAAAAAATGTGTCACCCTATTTCAAAGAATCAAAACCTCCTAAACCACTGTTGATCGAAGGAAAGGAATAGTATGAAGTTAAAAAGATTTTAGATTCAAAAACTGTTCTAGGTAAGATACACTATCTGAGTGATTGGAAAGGCTATGGACCCGAAGAAAGATCTTGAGAAGAACAATCTGACGTCCATGCCCCTTGATTAATAAAGGCCTTTCATCGACAGTATCCCCACAAACCTCAGCCGGGAGGCTTAGCCTTGTGGAGGGGTACTGTCAAGGTTCCCCCTTCTGACATTAAACCTGCTCGATGTGCGGCTGTAATCTACCGCAGTCTGAGTGGGGACGCAGGTTAGGTTGCTGGAAGTCCAGAGAAGCAGGCGCCCGCTGCAGGTCTTTTGGAGTACGCTGGGGGTGCTTAGGAAAGACTTTGGAGGTTGCCGGTCTAGTCTCTCGCAAGCCTTTGAAGGCGCAAGGACAGACTCGGCAGTGAAGAGCGTTGGCAGCGTTCGGAGCCGTGCACTTCACCAACATTTTTGCTGAGATAGTTTGTCCGCGCTTGCGCTAGTCAGTCAGGGGTTAGTGTAGCAATCATTTCTCTGAGCCTGCGCAGTAGTAGTCTATGTTAGTTTTCGTTTCGAGAGCGTTGAGTGAGTTGGATAGAAATTATTCTAGAGTTTTGAAGCATTTTGAGTTCAACGAAAAAAGGAAAAGGAAAGCAACAACCACACCAGAAAAAAGAATTCACTCTCCTGTTCACTTCGTGGTAATCCGGTGTCTAGGAAGATTCTTCTTATGTTCTGAACCGCAAGTACCCAAACTGTAAGGAAAAATGCATGTTAATAAGAGTAAATGTAATATAAAAGAAAAGGCACTACTAGTAAAAGAGAGTTGGAAAACACGTTTTATTTATTAATACAGAAATAAGGAAAAAACAAATAAGAAGAGAGGCAAAGGTCTTAGCTTAAAAGGGTAAGAGAGTGTGTAATATGTTATATAGAGAATAGAAGAAGATTGTAAAAGTTAGTAATGATGTGTTGTTTTAATTACAGTTCACATAAGAAGTGTTAACACCAGAAGGAGTAACCAGAAGGTGCCTAGTGCGGTTGTAGAAGTGAACCACAAGAAGCAAGGCAGTCTCTTCTCTGTCCCCTTCCCCTTTCCCCCAACAGGGTTCTCGTGAGCACTTGTTGTCTGAGGGCTTGTGTGGAAATCTGTGGGGGGAATTTGGAAAATACAACATTCTGCTCCTGTGAGTGCTCGGAAAGGCTGTGAATATACAAGTGGAGCCTGACACACATGGAATAAAGTCAGAAGAGACAAGAAATACAGAAATGATTACGGTGATTAAATGTACTTAAACAACACCTACCGACAAATGAAGATGAAATATAAATCGTAGGTCTAGGAAGGGAGGCACATGGGAACACACACATCAAGGAAGGCCTTGACAACAGACATCTGTGAAGGGAAAATACAGAGTTAGACAAGAAAAACAACCAGAATTAGATGTATAAACCATAGCAATGAAGAATTATTTAATTGAAGAATCAATCAATCAATCAAATCACTTTATTCGCATTTAGTAAATGCATAAAAGTACAAATAATTATCACAGTACAATTTGATCGAGAAATAATTAAAACAGTTCAAAATTAATTTTATACGTTTTCCTTTTAAAATATCAAATTTTACACGGATCTATATTTCTAAAGCTAGCAGCTATTCATTATAAAGAGGAATATTTACACCAGACAATTAAGATGGCATCACCCTTACGAGACGATTTCCTCATTCTTTGACAATTTCTAGGTAACATATTTAAATTCTAGCAGCATATGTTCATATACAGAAGTCTGAAGAGTTGACGATGGGTTAATAAAAATAATTGAATAAAACAACACCCCCGTTTGTAGATCTTCTCCCAGTCTGAAGGACTGAGTATAAAAAATTTGCTAACACGAAACAAATATAGGGGGTTTCCAGGGAATTAGTAACTGTAAAAGCTGAGGAGTAAGAATATAGACTCAGGGGCCAATTCCGATTCAGGTCGGAAATCTCCCCGACCGAGCCGGACCCAGAGAGATTTCCGACCGAATCGGACTCCAGCAGTCCGACCGAACGAGTACGATGCGCACGCATGCTATCGGACTCGATTCGGTCGGACTCCCATTGAAGTCAATGGGAGCCGGTCGTACAACGCGTACGCGGGCTCCCATTGACTCAATGGGTGCGAGGCGAACTAGGGCGCCCCCTACAGCGGGTACGCGTCGAAGCGGGTCACGCCGTACACGCACAGGTAGGGGGGACCCATGGGTCCCCCCGTGTGCAACTCGCGCGGCTACACGTACAGGGGGGTCCGAAACAGACCCCCAAAGTGCGGCTCCGAATGCTCTTTCGAGCCGGACGGCGCGGGTCGGTCGGACTGCTCAAGGCGCGCATCGTACTTGCCCGGCCGGGGAACGTCTCCATCGCGCGGTGCGAGTCGAGTCCGAGCGAGTCGGTCGGTGCGGTTCAGACCCGTAAACGAGTCGGTCGGCGATTTCGCGTGCGCTCGCATCGTACTCGCTCGGCCGGACGCGCGTTCGAATCGGTCGGAAAAGAGGGCTCCGAATCGGATCCGGTTAAGCCGAATCCGATTCGGTGCGCTACCGGCCGAGATCGGAATCGGCCCCTCAGTCTTTTTATCAGAGGGAGGATATACTTTTTCCTTTCCGTCTTATAGAAGCCACAAAAGAATAGAATATGGGACATTGTTTGGGTAGACAGGCCATCACAAGGACATGGTGATAAATTGTTTAATGAATGTTCAAGAGCAGGATACCCTGCCATGAGGGGAATAAATTTAACCTCATCCTTGTTAAGACATATCGGTGCAGGTTGTTAATAACAAAGGAGAGATATGAATCATGACCCGTGGACACTCTGGGCAGCGTATGATAGTGTATAGCCGTGACTTTACTTTGGTTGCGTTGCAATCTTTCTAACGCACATTTTGTGATAAAGGCCTCGCTCAGCTTATTCTTACAAAAAGACAAGCATTCACTGGGTGTTGTGTACAAAAAAGCTAAGCCTAGATCTGTGAGAGAGTTCCTGACATAAACAAGCCAGGGAATACTATTGGCTCGGTCAAGGTTGGTTATATCTTTGATTACAGTTTGATTCAGCCCAACCGAGTCCCTTTTCTATATAGCAACCATAAGAGGAGCGGGGCCAGTTTGACTGCATCAGTAAAGAAAGGGAGGCCTAGTTCATTGTGAGCAATCAGATTCGAACAGGCCGGATTAACTGAAAGCAACTTTTTAACTAACTTATCCTACACTTTCTGCAAAGCACCCACTTCAGCTGTACCCCAGATCTCTGCGCCATAGGTGGCTATGGCAACAGATTTTGCCAGGTATATTTCTACCATCTCTCTAATTGATTTTTTGCCCAATTTAGAGGCAAATTTCCACAGGGCAGCTATACTTTTTAGTAACAAGTTTATTCTGTTTGCAACAATAGCAGACCAATTAAGTTTGGAATCAAAGAAGAGGCCTAGGTACGTGAAGGACTCTACTCGTTCCAAAGAACCCCCATCTAGGTGAAATTAAATAGACTTTTTCCTTACCATTCCTACTATCATTATAAAGGTTTTTGATCTATTAACCAACAAACCCAAGTCAGTCATAAAAGAGGAGTAAGAGCTAATCAGGCACTGCAGGGCCATAGGTGTCCTGGCCATCAAGACCGCATCATCAGCATAGAAGGGAGCTGGCAGCGATAAGCCGCCTGTTGATGGAACATCCAGGCACTGTGCGGTCAAGACTTCATTACATTTGTTGGTATATAGGGAGAACAGAAAGGGGGCGAGGACGCATCCCTGTCGCACCCCTTTTTCAATTTTAAATATTCCTGTACATTCCCCCTGCTTACCAAATCTAACAACTTCCCCACCTCTCTATAGAGGTCCCTAATAAAAAGAATTATGGAATCATCCCCGCCCATCGACTCCAAGAGAACCCACAATTTTGAGTGGTTCATGCAGTCGAAGGCTGCGGACAAATCCACAAAAGCCATATAAAACTGAAGAACCAATAACGTTATTTCCCTAAAATATTGAGACATAGAGAAAAGATGGCACCATGTTCAGAACCAAAAAACAATAAAAAGCAAGAGTTCAAGTCTTCCCAAGATCCATTTTTTCACCCTTGTGCTGAAAAATACATTTCTTCAAATCCTCTGGGATGTCAAATGAAAAAGTATTTTCTTTGTAGGTGACTTTGAAGAACCATGGATACACAAGACCATATCTTGCATTCAGGGCAAAAAGAAAGAAACTCCTTTCGATGAGCAGCAGTTGCACGAGCCATATCCTGAGATAAAAAGATACTCTGACCAGACCATAGCATTGGCTTCCTTTGCTTGGTCACAGATAAGACCATCAGCAGTTCGGTGTACTCCAAAAAGAGAGAAATTATTCCTCTAGGGTGGTCAGAAGGTGAAACTCCAATTGATTTAGTGCCAATTCGATGTGCATACTGTAAATTAAGAGTAGTTCCCTCCTTAAGACCAACTATCTTAGGAATGTGAACCTTAAGAAAGGTAAGCATGTCAGAGGCCTCTGCCCCATCAGAAATTCCATAAATTTAAAGATTTTCACATTGGTTGCAGTTTTCCAAATCATCTGTTTGTTGTTTAAGGAGAGCTATCTCCTTAGCCATACCATCAATCTTGGTTGCTGCATCATGGACTTTCCTAATCCTTTGCTCGGCTGTCGACACACTAGACTTTAAATTAGGCAATTTCTCTTCAAGACGGAGTGTAGCGTTAGTTTCCATGACAAAAGGTTTCAGGAGTTTTATCTCCTTCATAAGGTCATCTAGAGTCAAAGGTAATGGAGACTTTGTGGGAGAACTAGGATCTTTCTTTGCCACTTTGTAGCCGTGTTGGAATGTTTGTGAGCAGAAAGCATGCTTACCGATAAAGGGCCTTTTTGACAAAAAGATGAGCTTGACTATATATATATAGAGAGAACAATCCCCTAAGTCACAGAGGAGGAGGAGGCAGACAATTCCAAATGTTGTAAACTAACAGTAGAGATACAGCAGAAGGGAAGACTTGTCAAAAAGTCCCAAACACAATACAATGGGCAAGAGTTAATCCAATAACAAGGTATCCAAGAGGGGGAGAAACATTCAGAGTAACCTTAATATTCAGCTTATAGGCAACCAACCAAGTCAAACTACCAGGGGGATCAACACAATTCTTCCTTAAAAAGCAAATGCCTTGGAAATATTAGTACCACATTGTAAGCAGCATAAACAGAGGGTACTTGGTACTAAGAGAGAAGAAGAAGCCAACTGGTATAAAAAGCCTGTGTGTCAGGCGCACAGCTGTTCATTAAGCTGTGAGGAAGTATCCGGTATACCAGCAGTAAAACAGCCCAAAATAGCTCACCAATGTGAGAGAAAAAATGTTGAAAATGCCCAGGAGTACATTGTCAAGAATTGACACCCCACTGCAGGGAAGAAAGAAAGGCACGTCTATGAAGAGAGAAAATGGCAGCCGCAACAGCTGATGGTGAGGAAACATGGCGCGGGGAAAACTTCATACAACACGGCTAAAAAAAAGCTGAAAAAGAGAAATACCTTTGTCCCCTGCGTTCTCATAATACATTGTTCAGTCCATGCCGACAAGGAGCAAAAACCACTGCCTCAAATGATACGAAGATTCCGACAGTGCACAGAGATTCACAGAACCACAGCCATCTTGTGGTGGGTTGACCAAGCCCCACCCCCTGCGTTCGCATAATACGTCATTCAGTCCATGCTGACAAGGAGCGTAAACCACTGCCTCAAACAATACAAAGCCTCTGACACTGCACAGAGCTTCACAGAACTGCAGCCATCTTGATGCGGGTAGACCACGCCCCTCTGTGGCGGGTCGACCACGCGCCTCAGAATTTCCCTTCTTAAAAATTATTTTAATTAAATCGCCTTTTCAGCTATCTGGAAGCTTCTCCCAGTCACAGTACTTTTAAAAGTTTGTACAAAATATTCTGCCAACCAGTCACTATTTGATTCAATTATAACTGCTGGAAAGTTATCAGGACCAGATGCTGTAGTTAACCTAAGGGACAAAATAACCTCTTATCCCCTAAGTGCGGAATCATTATACCCTTTACTATATGTTTTTGCCAGGTACAATACTCACACTGTGTCAATGGATTTTATTCAAGCCTGGGCATAGCTGGTGTAGTGCCGATACGCAGAGTTCTACGGAGTTGGAAAAAAATTCAGTGGAACTCCTCTCCGCTTCGCTCAGCTCTGCTCCGCTCCCCTCCACCCTCCCTAAGATGTACAACGTACAACGTAGGGCTTTCTGTGCATGAGGACGGCAAGGACGAGGAGGAGAGAGAGAGACCATGGTGAGGGGGAGGTAGCCTGGAGACACCCCAGCAGGAAAGTGCCTTTTTTTATAATTAAATTAGGGAGGGTGGAGGGGCCGGCTAACTCCGCTCCACCACCGAGTCGGAGTTTTGCCTGAACTCCGCATTCTCAATGGAGCGTGGAGTAGGCAAAACTCTGTAAACTCCGCTGGCGGAGCAGAGTTCTCCGCCCAGGGTTAATTTTATTGCAGAGTTACCCAAAGTCAAGTTTGCTTGATAATTTTAGTGTTTGTGGATTATTTGTCTAAGATGGATCAGTTTATATCCTTGCCTGGGAATCGTTTTTTACACAACATATCTTTGCTTACATGGCCATCTAGAATTAATTCCACATGAGCAAAATTTCCTCTGTGCATCTCTTTGAGACTTGCAAAATCCCTCCTGGAATTCCTGCATCTATTAATGTATCCAACATGAAATCCCAGTTAACCAAGCCAAACCGTCACCCTGTAATGCCCCTACTCTAAATGCATGTCCAAGCCATAGCCCATAGAGTCAAGCAGTGATCTACAGTGGAGTGTACTTTTTGAAAACTCCTTGTTCCACTGGAAACAAATTCTTAGCCTCAAACCCACTATTTCAGGAAGAAGGATTTTAGGGGCAGATGTATGATCGTTTTTTGCGGTCGCAAAAGGGGAATTTGGCCCCTTTGCAACCGCAAAAAACGTCTGCCCACCGTACTAACCGCATTTTGCGAGTCGCTAACCTATTAGCGACTCGCAAAATATGGTTAGCGACTCGCTATTAGGAAGGGGCATGCCAAGGACGTCCCTTCCTAATAGCGAGTCTCAAACCTATGTATGATTGTTTTGTGACAACATTTGCGGACACAAAACACTTGCAGTTTACCATCCTTTACAAAAGGGTGGTAAGCCACTCGCAAACGGGAAAGGGTCCCCAGGGGACCCCTTCCCCTTTGTGAATGGGTTTGCAAATATTTTTTAAGAGCAGGAATTGGTCCCAGCGACCACTGCCTGTCCTTATAAAATGAAACTGAAAAGTTTCATTTTTATTCTTTAAATGCATCCCGTTTTCCTTTAAGGAAACGGGCTGCGTTTAAAAAAACTGCTTTATTGAAAAAGCAGTCGCTGACATGGTGTTCTGCTGACCCCAGCAGGCCACCATCCCTGGGAGTGCTAGCCATTCCCAATGGGGTCAGAAATTGAGACAGCCTCATTAATATTCATGTGGCATGCAATTTGTGACCCCCATTGGGAATCGCAAACAGTGTCTGAGACACTGTTGTACACTAAGTTTAGCGAGTCGCAATTTTGCGCAATTTGCGACTCGCTAAACTTAATGGTCGTAGATCTGGCCCTTAGAGACTACATTTGAGCCAATATCAGCTAGCCTTATAAGCCTATAATTATTTGGTTTGTTAGAATTTCCCTTCTTAAAAATGAGTTTAATTAAATTGCCTTTTCAGCTATCTGGAAACGTCTCCCAGTCACAGTACTTTTAAAAGTTTGTACAAAAATTCAGCCCATCAATCACTATTTGATTTCATTATAACTGTCGGAAGGTTATCAGGACCAGATGCTCTAGTTAACCTAAGGGACAAAATAACCTCTTATACCCTAGGTGGTGAATCAATTTACCCTTTAGTATATGTTTCTGCCAGGTGTAATATTCACACAGTGTCAATGCATTTTTTTGAAGAGTCACCCAAAGTTACGGTTGCTTGATAATTCTAGTATTTGTGGATCATTTGACTTAGTTTATATCCTTGCCTGGAGGGTTCACTGATATAATATCGATGTCACAAACATCGATGAATATCGAGTAAAAAATATCGACTGCAAAAATATCGACTCCCATACCTTAACAGGTAAGTACAAACATATTGACTCAAAAATATCGAGGTAAAAAATATAGATGTAAAAAATATTGATTTAAAAATATATAAAATAAAATAATATATATTAAATATATTGAATAACAATATTATTTTTAACAAAATAAATTACATTTAATATAAATTGTAACTAAATATAACAAATAAACTTAATTAAAAAAATATAAAAACACAAACATAATACTTTATACATATACATATATTTGCTCAGAAATAATTTCTTAACTATTATCTTTATTTAATTTTTAAACTTTAAAATTATATAAAAATAAAATATATATATATCAATAATTTTAAAAAACAAAAACATTCTATAATAAATTAAAACATTAAACTATAAAAAAAAAGTAAACTAACATTTGCCAATACAATAAGTGCAACAGTAGGGAAAGTGTTGGATAGCGGAGGGGTAAAAATTACTATTTCCACTCCAGTGAGTGCAAAAGTAGGGTTAAGTGTTGGATAGCGGAGGAATTACATTTATTATTCCCACTCCAGTGAGTGCAACAGTAGGGAAAATGTTGGATAGCGGAAGGGTAAAAATTACTATTCCCACTCCAGTAAGTGCAACAGTAGGGAAAGTGTTGGATAGCGGAGGGGTAAATATTACTTTTCCCACTCCAAAGAGTGCAACAGTAGGGAAAATGTTGGATAGCACAGGGGTAAAAAGTACTATTCCCACTCCAGTGTTTGCAAAAGTAGGGTAAGTGTTAGATAGCAGAGGGGTAAAACTTTGTATTCCCACTCAAGTGAGTGCAACAGTAGGGAAAGTGCTGGATAGCAGAGGGGTAAAAATTACTATTCCCACTCCAGTGAGGGCAACATTAGGGAAAGTGCTGGTAGCGGAGGGGTACAAATTACTATTTCCACTCCAGTAAATGCAACAGTAGGGACAATGCTGGATAGCGAAGACGTAAAAATTACTATTCCCACTCCAGTGAGTGCAACATTAGGGAAAGTGTTGGATAGCAGAGAAACAAAAATTACTAATAACACTTAAACAATTGAAAAAAACGAAAAATATTACAAAATGTTAACAATTATAAAAATACAAAAACAATATTAAAAAAACATAAATGCAAATCTCTTAAACATAAAAAGAACACATATTGTAATATTAATTACATATAACATAAACCTACAAATAATATCTACAATAAATTAATAAATACATTTATAAACAATAATTATTTAAAAGTAGCAAATATCAACAACCCAAAAAATTATTTAAAACATAAATCTGTTTATTTTATTTAATACCCTATAGCACCACACTAATAACAAAACACTTCAACATTTTTATTTACATTTATTTACATAACTAACATAAGAAATAATAAATTAAAAAACATCTTATTAATAAAAAAATAAAAATAAACATTAATTGAGTACACAAGCTTTAACACTCTAATATCCACAAAACACACCTAAATTAAACTATAAAATAATAAAACACAATTATATATTATTTTTTATAGAAAAACTATTACTATTAACAACTAATAATTAAATAACAAAATGTTATTTAATACCCACCCTTTACCCCATTAAAACTAAAAACAAAACACAAAAAAATAAACATTTACCCAAAATAAATATCAAATAATTAACATTAATTAACAACTAAATATTAATTAATTAAACACAAATTACGTCCCACCCTTTACTCCTTTAAAAACCACAACACACACATTGAATTAATTACACAATTACCATAATTAATTAAAATTATTTAACAACTAATTATTAATTCATCAATTAAAAATAATTTACTTCGCACCCTTCTCACCCTTTACACCGATAAAAACTAGCACACACAAATATAATTATTACACAATTACCGAAATGAATTACAACTTAATTAATTAAAATTAATTAACAACCAATTAATTCATAAATTAAAAATACATTTCTTCCCACCATTTACACCTATAAACACCACAACACACACCTAAAATTAAGTACACAATTACTATAATTACTTACCAATTAATTAATAAAAATTAATCAACAACCAATTATTAATTAACTAATAATAAATTACACATTTAACACTCTAACATCTCAATTAAAAAATATTAATAAATAAAAATGAATCAATAAATTAAATATAATTTAATTACTTCCCACATTATTCCCCTATAAACCCACAACCCACTACGGAACTCAAAATGCAAAAATAAAATTAAAATAAATTAATATAATTAAATTACTTACCACCCTATTCCCCTATAAACCCACAACCGGCTACGGAATTAAAAACTTAAAATTCAAATAAAACAAAATTAACAAATTTAATATAATTAAATTACTTCCCACCCTATTCCCCGATAAACCCACAACCCGCTACAGGACTAAAAGCGCAAAACTCAAATTAAAAAAAATTATAATTACTAAAACTTTAACACATATTAAAAATACAAACAAATCTTATACAAAAAAACATACATCACATACATAAAAAATATATATTAAAATACATAATAATAAAAAGCAATATTTTTAACAACTATATTTTTGCAAATGATATTTAACACCGATATTTAAAAAAAACTATGGGGCCCATTACGATACCCGGCGTAAAAAAATCCGCCAGGCATGGAAGCGGCAAAAATCCGCCCGCACACACCGTCTGAACACCGACCACGCCATTACGATTACACAAACCGAAAACCGCCATCGGCGGAAAAATCACACAAGATACCGCCCGCCATCGTCCGAGTCGGAGTCAAACCGCCCGCCACGGACGGAAACACGCACGACAACACAAAACCGCCCGCCCTCACGGCCGACACACCGCACGTGAGATTACGATCGCACCGCCATGAGCGCGGGAAAACTACAAATATACCGCCCGCCAGCGCAAACAACGCCGATGAGAATCGACACGGCAGAAGCCATGGCGCCCACGTCCCTGCACAGAAACCATCCGCTCACAAAACCAATAGCACACAACATGGCCAACAAGTCCACACAGCAAGGCACGCACAAATACACAAGCACAGTACACATCCCGAAAACACCCCCCGGACAAACAAAAACTACAAAGGCCAGAACCCCAGACACAACACACCTGAAAACAACAGACCATGAGGACACACCCACATAGGTAAGTACAAAAGCAGCACTCCCACAGACCACAACCCCTTGCAACATTGCAAACTAGAGAGGAGAGGAGAGGACACAGTGACACAGCAAGGACAGCAGCACACCACAGAAACGCACACATCACAACCACCACCACCACCACCACCACCACCAAACACCGGCACCACAAACCCCCTGCACATTACACAACACACACCGCACCACAAACACCATGGCACCACAAAGAATGCCCAAGTTCACGCCCATTGAGCTGACGGTCATGGTCGACGAGATCATCAAGGTGCACCCACAAATCTATGGGAACATGGTCCAGCACACACCACTAGCCACCAGAAACAGAATGTGGAACCGGATCGTAGACCAGGTCAATGCAGTCGGGACCCTGCCCAGGAACAGAGGAGAAATAAACAAACGGTGGAATGACGTCAAGAGCCTGGTCAAGAAGAAGGAGGGCAAAAACAGAGAGCTGGCTGCCGTCACTGGCGGAGGGAATCCCGCGCTCTTCAAGACCTTCAAAGCGTGGGAGGAGAAGGTGCGAGTCATCGTACATCCCGAGATCCTCGCCGGATTAGCAGGGGAGTGGAGGCTGGTAAGTACAAACTAATGTATACCAGCACACCGCTATGTACTCACATGCACTACCACCATGCCACAGCTCCCAGGGACAAACACCCCCATGTCCAGCACACAATACACAACACACACATGCAACAGACACCACCACACACAGCCCAAACAGAACAACTGTAAGATGCGTGGGGACATGTGTACACTCAGCCAGCCACGTAACCACCAACAGGTCCCCAAATATGCCAGAAGCGCCACAACGAGCACCCACCACACCCATGTGTCCGCCACAGCTGCACTAACCGACAAGTAACAGGTAAGTGGCAGGAACACAAAGTGCAGTGGGTGGGACGGTGGACAGCCCAAGTACAACACACACCAGGCCCCTAGTCCCACAGCACAGCAAGGAGGAGCATCCCCCACACCCCACAGCCACGTGTCAGCCACCGCAGTGCACAACGACAGCCGAAAGGCAGACATCACGGTCCACAGCAATCGGTGTCAGTGGGTGTCCAGCCACCCCCACGACCCACAACACCCCCCACCCAGAAAGACCTGCAACATGGAGCACCCCCGCTTAGAACCATGTGGCATCCAGTACAGTGCACGCACGAACAACCTGCAGGTGGGAAACTGGACAGGGCTGGATTACTGGAGGCATGAGGACCGGAACACGACCAACACATGGGACATGTCACGTAGCAGACGAACACGCAGCACCGCCCACCGTCACGAACAAGTGAACAATGTGCACACGGACATGAACAACAGACTCACACCCCACATGACCCATCACAGACATAGCAACACCCAAGGAGCCACGTCTGCATGCACAAGCCACACTGAATATAGTACCACACGGCAGCCACTGTGCAACTCATCACACACAACCGAAACACCATTGAAGTCCTGTCCATGTAGCCCCTACTGCCTGTCAACCACACACCCCACAACTACGCCTATGTAAGACAAACAACACTAGACGCAACAGAGCGGAACAACATAAATGCACACGAACACCACTGAACCCATCAAACACACAGACACACCATGCACATACAACATACCATCCATCCCATCCGTCAGCCCCAGTCTCATGAAAGGCATGTCATCCGCACAGCTGCCACACATACAGCAGTCACGCTAAGATACATGCCCATGACCAACCATGTGCCAGAAGTCAATGAAGCGCACGACACACTGTGAGCAACAACACACAACATGGGCCACACCCCCCGAGCACTGCAGTGATGCACATGGCACAGGGCAGCACGCACACCAAGGAGATGGGACAACTGCAATACGTTGGCTGGCACACAACCATCACTCACTCATAACGATGCGTCCAATGCCATGTCCAGTAATCACAACAGACAGCAAATATGCAGGCCATGTCAAGCATGCACACACCTCAAACCATGCACTGTCATGCTGCCACAACACATGTCACGTTCGGCACCCATGGCTCACAGCATGTACCCCAAAAGCATATTCCCACCCAAATGCGAATCTGGGGCATGGCCCCCATGTTGCCATATGCGTTCCTAAGCGTTCCATTTGAACCCCAAAAGCATATTCCCTCCCAAATGCGAATCTGGGGCATGGCCCCCATGTTGCCATATGCGTTCCTAAGCGTTCCATTTGAACCCCAAAAGCATATTCCCTCCCAAATGCGAATCTGGGGCATGGCCCCCATGTTGCCATATGCGTTCCTAAGCGTTCCATTTGAACCCCAAAAGCATATTCCCTCCCAAATGCGAATCTGGGGCATGGCCCCCATGTTGCCATATGCGTTCCTAAGCGTTCCATTTGAACCCCAAAAGCATATTCCCTCCCAAATGCGAATCTGGGGCATGGCCCCCATGTTGCCATATGCGTTCCTAAGCGTTCCATTTGAACCCCAAAAGCATATTCCCACCCAAATGCGAATCTGGGGCATGGCCCCCATGTTGCCATATGCGTTCCTAAGCGTTCCATTTGAACCCCAAAAGCATATTCCCACCCAAATGCGAATCTGGGGCATGGCCCCCATGTTGCCATATGCGTTCCTAAGCGTTCCATTTGAACCCCAAAAGCATATTCCCACCCAAATGCGAATCTGGGGCATGGCCCCCATGTTGCCATATGCGTTCCTAAGCGTTCCATTTGAACCCCAAAAGCATATTCCCACCCAAATGCGAATCTGGGGCATGGCCCCCATGTTGCCATATGCGTTCCTAAGCGTTTCATTTGAACCCCAAAAGCAAAGTACAAACCAGACCCAGGATGGGCCAGGAGCCCGCATACACCAGAGTCACAATAAGTAGGGGCACAGCAACACACCCATCGGCATGGCCAATCCGTCCCATGCCACATGTGCACAGCACACAGTCCCATTGCCAAGCACACACAACTACAAATGGTACAGCCACACACACGCCTCCGGGAAACCCATGTACGAGATTGCACGAACTGTTAATGTCAGACGACAAATACATACTTCGCAAGGTGCAACACAATAGCAAATCTCATTCTCTCCACAGGTGACGAACTGCTGGATGCTGGGGCTGGAGCCAGCAGCCAGCACAGCCAGCCTACAAGCCCCCAACGAGGACACACGGATGTGGAGGATCTGTCCTCCTCTTCGGACACGGACCACGAAGCTGGCCCATCTGGTGTGGCAGGGCCCAGCCGCTCCCCAGGACCCCTCCTACCCACCAACCCATCATCCAGGGCTGCTGAACTTTCCCAGCCCCCTGCTGCCACTGTCGTTGCGGCCACACCCACGGTCATTGCGGCCACTACCACTGCCGCCACCATCGCCGCACCGACCACCACCGCCGCCACCACCACCACGTCTTCGCTGGCACCAGCCCCAGCGCAGGTGGTGGCCCGGCCGACTGGATCCACCCTGGGAGCCACAGCGAGGACCGTGGTGAGCAATGTGGCTAGTGGGCAGGCCGGTGGCAGCAGGACTGGTAGGAGGAGCAGGGTCAGGGAAACGCCAGCCTCCCCTGGGAGCCATGCCCTGCCTCAAATGGCCAGAGTCCTTGGGGCCTATGAAGAGGCCCAAGGACAATGGGCCAGGTCAGCTACGGACACGCGTGAGGTGCTGGGGGTGCTGAGGTCCATGGACGCCCGTATGGGCCAACTCGTGCACCTCATGGGCCAGCTGGTGGTGGCGGTGAGGTCACAGCCAGGGACAGCAGCTCCCCTCCGCCACCACCTGCCGGGGCGCAGGGTCGAGCAGCAGTGTCCAGTTCCCCTGCGTCCACAGCCAGTGAGCACACCTCAACCATCAGCATGTCGCAAGCAGGCACCCCCCCTCGCAAACGTGGAAGGGGCCGTCCGAAGAGGAAACAGATCTCCCGGGAGGACTTCGCACGCTCCAGACGCAAGTGAGGCAGCCAGCCAGCCTTCCTTGACCAGCCACTGCATTGACTTGGACTATGATCCCACTCCACACAGCCATCTGGATGGCATGTGTGTGTTGGACTATGGACATAGAACCAGTGGGTACACCCTGAGCATCACGCAGCCATGACCGACAGCTCATTGTCACTGCACGCACCACTTTTGTCATCACCTTACACACAATCACATGTCACAGTTTGAAATAAATGCACCTCTTACACAAACTGCTGTTTGTGCCCTGTGTTTTATTTGTACGGAATACAACGGCCACCTTGGGCGGAAAGGCACCTGATGCGTGGCATGGCAATGGAACCGGAGGGCCTGTAGGGACCTAGGGGTGGGAGACAGAACAGGAGCACATTCAATGAGTGTGTCACACACCCATCACACAGTACATGTCAACAACTACAAGCAATGTACACACATCGCACAGAGCAATAGGGCACAATGCCACAGCCACCAACAGTGGCATACTACCCTGGCCATGGAGCGTTGACACACAGCACGCAGTGAACAAACGGCCACCCTGACACAGCACACACACACCTGCACAGATACAGCCACATCAGCCGTTGTACATGGACACTCACCGTCAAGTGAAGTAGCGGGCGATGAGCTGCTGCCGCACATTCCCAGCTTCCTCCTCTCCGCTGTCCTCCTCACTCGAGCTGTCCTGGTCTGCGGGCTGGGGCCCTGGTTGATCTCCGTCATCCACGATGAGGGGGATCTGCTTCCGAATGGCCAGATTGTGCAGCATGCAGCACGCCACCACTATCTGGCACACCTTCTGTGGGGAGTACGCCAGCGCACCCCCGGTGCGGTCCAGGCACCTGAACCTGGACTTGAGGAGGCCAAAGGTACGCTCGACCACACGTCTGGTCCTCCCATGTGCCTCATTGTAGCGATCGTCTGCTGGGGTGCGAGGATTCCTCAATGGACTGAGCAGCCATGCCCCATTCGGGTACGCAGAGTCACCTGGGTGTGAGGGACACAGAGAACCGTTGCTATTCCAACTGGACAGGGGACAGCATCGCACAACCAGCACGCTACACCACTCCACATACTCACCGACAATACAGCCACGATCCTGTTGCAGATTGGACATCAGTCGTGGCAAGATGCTGTTGCGCATTATGTGTGCGTCATGGGCCGAGCCTGGGAACTTTGCACACACGTGGGTGATCACCATGTCCGCAAGGCACACCACTTGCACATTCAGGGAGTGCGTGTGCTTCCTGTTGCGGTACAGGTGCTCAGTGGCCTGTGGTGGAACAAGGCCAACATGTGTGCAGTCAATGGCTCCAACGACGTGTGGGATTCTGCCAAGGGCATAGAATGCACCCTTCATTGCCGCCAATTCACGAGCCCTGGGGAAGCGGATGTACCTGTTTCGGTACAGCATCATGGCTGCCAGTACATCCCTCAGCACCTTGCTGAACATGGGCTGGGACATCCCTCCTCCACTGCCCACTGTGTGCTGGAATGACCCAGTGCCGAAGAAATGCATGGTGGCCATCACCTTAGCCGTGGGGGTGACAGCTGTCGGATACACCCTGCGGGGACGGAGATGGGGTTCTAACATGGCACACAGTCGATGCAGGGTTGGCCTGTCCAGCCGAAACTTCCTAATGACCTCTGTATCGTCCATGTCCGCCAGCAATTGATATGGGCGGTCAATGTTCGGTCTCCGCCTAGGGAAAATGGCAGTGGACACATGTCAAAGCAACACGACACATAGCAATTTCGCATACACATCACTGACATGACTGAGCAAGCACATGAGCCACAGCCCAGCTGTCAAGCTGGGACGGCACGGCCACAATACACTTACACAGGTCTCCCAACAATGGCAATGGCTAGTGATACAGACCACTGCCATGTGCATGCACATGGGGATCTAGGCCCCAATGACTTGCGGGGCGTGCTGATGGGGACTGACTGCATATTCGTCAAGCGGCAACGCCACGGCAACATGAATGTCTGCTGAGCATGGAACTGCTTCCGAGGCTGGATGAGTATGGCACACGACGACGACGATGTGGGCACAGGCTGAGCGGCCAAAACAAGTGGGACCTGTGGCACGAGGGGATATGAGACAGTAGTAGGTGTCAGCACTGCACCCTATGTACAGCACTGTACGGATCACACCTCCCGAAACATTGACAGGTGTCCACATTGACAGCCCCATGCCAAGACGGCTGTGTGCTTGCAGTCACACGTCACAGGTGAGAGGTTACATTGCACGTGCCAGGTGGCAGACGTACATAGTGGGAGCTGGCATGTGTGTGCATGTGTCTCCTGTTCAGGATCCACCAGATGGGCGCTGACTCTGTACTGACCATTGGACACAGCATGTTCCGTGGAAGGCTTGTGTGTGTGGGATGGTGGCACTGGATGTGCCTCCGTTGGGTGGGGGGCCATGCACAGGGCGGGTACGTCGATGATTGCGCATTGTTGGTCACGGTGGGTGCACCCACTAAGATGTGTTGCCCTGTGTTCAATTCCTATGTCCGCATGATGATGGACTGTAGATGTGGGCAGACTACACATTGGTCGATGTGCTGTCTATATGCATGTGCCTTCACATCAGGCACAGCTGCCCCTGCACATGTGACCCCTGCTGGACTCGCTGCTGGGTCTGTGGAGCTGATGCACCTTCTGTGCGTGGGGCGGACAGCTCTCCTCACTTCCCTCATTGCGCATGTCATGACTTTGCCGCAGGTGACATGGATCATGGAGGGCCCACATGTACGCGTGGGTAGGCTACACATGATTGTTCACTGGTCGCCACCCCCAGTCAGTGTTTCGAATGGGAAGGTTGTCGTGCTGGTGGTATGTTCGATGTGGCGGATGGGCGGGCCTAGGTGCGGGCTTACATTCCGGACATGGGGGGTAGTTGGATTGGCGACTAGTTGCAGTACACACGGGACACGTCTCTTCCTTTCCACATCTGGGTCATCCCTTGTACTCACTGACAGTGATACAGTCATCTTCGCCCCAGCCCTCATGTCCTCCCTCGCTCCCCCAATATGCATGTGCACCTGCGAGGCTAGCGCTTGCACAGGCAGCCCCAAGCTCGCACCAGAGAGGGCAAGGAGTGTATGTGTGGGTCCAGTTGCACGAGTGGGCTGTCTCAGGGTATGATGTGTTGCGGGACGCCGTCCACCTGCGTGGTGCCCCAAATGGAGACCCGGCCTGCATGGACTATGCATCACAGTCTTTGCCTTCCGGATCCGCCACCTGCGACACCCAGTGGCTGTGGCTGCCCTTGCGGCCAGGCCGCGTCCGTCTGTGACTGATGGCCCACACATTCACTCTTTGGCCTCTCTGGGGAGGGCTCGGGGGTGGTGGGCGCACGCGCTTGCACTTAGTCGCAATGGCATGTGGCGTGGTTGGTATTATGGGCAATGGATGGGATGGTGCGAGCCACCTCCCGTGACGTCAGTGCTGCTCGTGCTGTGGTGCGTCCCCCTACACTTCCATTTGACTTGTGCCATGCTAGACGTTGAGGTTCTATTGCCTGCGTGATATGACCAGGAGGAGCGCGAGGAGACCTCTCACACACCATGCTCCACTGCCATCCTGTGCCCTGTATCGCCTGTGCGGATTGACTATGTTGGGGTTACACCTGGTCGACTGGGGCTGTGTGTGCCTTGTCAAGGGGCATGGCGGGCGCACAACAGGATCCAGCTTGTCCACAGAGGGTGGGCTGAGGTGCGCCTGGTACCGCTTTGTACGTGTGCCCGGCTGCTGTGCACACACGTGTTCACTCCCCCCGACAGGTGTCCTCTCACAATGCCCAGGGAAGCGGTGGTGTACTGTTCATGAGCCCTCCCAACACGGCGTGCTCCAACTTGGCATGTGCGCATCTACCCGTCACACCCACCCACCTGAGCACTGCGTCCATACGACTTCACACGACACATGTGTGTCTTCCACAGTTGTGCTACTCATTTGCGTTGACATCCAATACCAGTGGACTACATGGTCATGTCACGACTGCCGTGTACTTCACATACTCTCATCCTCTCTCATTCGTACTTGTGAAATGAGTCAGCGGAGACAGTTTTGGTTTCAAACATTATATTGAGTCTTCTGTCCTCTGTGGTGCAGTATAGTGGACACTACTGGCAGCGGAATACATGTTGAGGATATACTGAGCATGATTGCAAATGGGATAGGGTGTGGGGTTACATGTGATTGGCTGTTGCATGTGGGATGTGGGCTTCAAAGTGACATCTGCTTGGCCAAGGCTGTGCTAATGTACATTTACGTATAGCTGCGGAGCTGCGGACTTTGACACAGACGGTATACATGTAGCCTACCAGACCGCTTGGCATCATGGGCACAGTCCATCTCAGTTCCATGTGACAGGTTTGCTGCGGTTGTTCCTCATGCACGCGTGCATGTGAGATGACATCAGGGCATGTGCTTGCGTGCATGCAGCGGCGTGCCACTTGTTGTTGCACTGTGGTGGTTACTGGACATGTCACAGTCACTGGGGTCGTGTTGTTGTTGTATGCACTTGTCGTCCATGCAAAGGTCCTGGTATGGGATTCCCGGGGCGGGGGTGGGAGGGGTGCAGCACCCACAGACTCCAGGCGACCTATTCATGTCCACTGAGCGGTGTGTGTGTCCATGGGCGCTGGATCCATGTCGTGTCCTGGTTGTTCGTGCAGTTCCGTCCATGTGGGTGCGATACACAGACCCCATGCCACTGCCTCCCACGATGCATGCGGTGTTCCTGGATGTGATGGGGAACAGTGTGCATGTCCCGGTCATATCCGATGTCATGGCGATGTCGTTGATGGTGTGGTTACAGTTGCCGGTCGTTTGGTATGGCTGTTGTGGTGGTGACTGGCCAGTCCGTGCGGAAGCTAAGCATGGGTGCGGGGTTGGACATCATAGGTCAATCGGGGAACCTGCGTTGTGGTCCGACGAATTTACAGGTTGTCAGGTATGCGATGCCGTCCAGCAGGGCTTCCATGTCATTGGTGGTGTACATGTTTGCCAGCCAATGTAGCGGATGGTGGCTGTCAAGGTGTTGTTCGTAAGTTGTCCCTTGGAGGACCATGATGGGGCATGCTGGGTGACATTCGATGTAGCTGTTCTCGATGATCCGTCGTGTGGAGGCACAGTGGTCCCATTTCAGTGCGGGTGCGATGTTGGCCACATACGCCATGCCCCCATAGGCAGAGCAGGCCCTGTCGTGTGCATCCAGAGGGAGGAGTAGTGGTAGCAGGTCCGCCTTCAGACATGCCGGGTTGGAGAGGCATATCTCCACGGGATGCTGGTAGGGACACCTCCGACAGTAGAAGACGGGCATGACGCAGCTGAACAATGTGATGCGGTAAGTCAGTCAGTAACTTACGTTCAGCAGGGACAGGAGATCGCATCCCAATATATGTAACAGGTTGGTTTTGTACAGCTTGAGCTGTTCGGCGTAGTTGGGTAGGTGTGTTGCTGTTGCCATTTCGCAGCGGTGCGTTGTGGTGGCGTCCTCCGGCTGTGTGTGCAGTCTGCAATGTGCACGCTCCGAGGTTGCTGTGAGCTCTGTGTAGTCGTAGGGAGACAGGACTTGTGTTCTGTTGGCTTGTTTGGAGGACACGGGCCCTCATCCCACATGCTTCTCAGACAGTTCAAGGTCAGTGATGTGTGACTCCTTCCAATTAACTTGCATGTGGCCGACATGGGGAGTGTTTTCTTCTTTCTTCCCCGTCCGTTGTGTGCTTCTGTGATATGCGCTATCTGCCCTGTGGTCGGTCTCCTCGGCATGCCTGTGTTGGTCTATTCTTGGACAATGGCTGTATTCACCGGCTTCTGTCGTAGGGCTGTGGTTTCGGAGTTGGAATGGAAGGTCATTCAGTGCTGTCTGCTCTCCCTTGTGTGGGCGGCAGGCTGCCTTTCCGCTCTGCGTTGGGCCTTGTGTGTGAATGTTATTCTTGGGCCACCTGTTGTCGGTCCCCGGGCTCTTTGGTGTTCCGTTTTATATGTCTTGTTCATATGTGCAGGGTGGTATGGGTGTTTCAGTGTGGTACTGGCGTTCCTCTTCCCGAAGGGGCCCTGCTTCTCCTAGTTGGTGTTGCCGCCGCTGTGTGCTACGCCATGTTTGTTACACTGGGGTGTGTCCTGCTGTTGCGTGACTTCACTGACATGTGTGCGTCGGTTGTGTGGCGTTGGGTGTTGTCCGTGAATTGGGCGTTGGGGACATGTCTGTGGCAGGCCTGTCACGTGTCATGTGCGTTCGGGGTGGGGCTGATGTGTGTGCTGCTTGGTTGTGTCCCTGTGTCTGTGTGCGACGCATGCATGGCGCTGCGGTTGGCCTCTGCGTTGTGCGCATGTGTGGCGGCGTCATCGCCGCTTTGGGGCCGTGACGGGGTGGTTGGTTCCTAGTCCCAGGTGGTGTGTACACATGTGTTACGCGATGTTACGATTTGGCCTGTGTGTCATATGTGGATGCAATGGTGGATGTGTAGTGTACACGCGCTGGTGGGGGTTGTCCGCTTTTTCCGCCCTTGCACTGTGTGCGCTGTTTGCGTGCACTTGTTGTGTGTGTGCCTACCTGCGTCTCCGCGGTACGTTGCGTCCTTGGTGGTGCATCAGCAGGAGCATGGGGAGGGCCTGCAGTGCTGGATTCATGCTCGGGGAGCCGCTTCTTCGTTGTCCGTGCTCGGTGTCCGTGTTCCGCTTCGGTTTGTCGTACGGTATCTCTTGGCCGTGGGAGCCGTTTGTTTGCGGCATCGTAATTTATACGCCGGGCGGGACGTGTTTCGTCGGACGGTGTGTGTCAGTTGGGCTGCGCCGCTACGTGTGCGGACGCACTTTGATGGCGGACGGTGTTGCTGGCTTGCCGGCGGTGTTTGGCCTACTTTTCGCATCGTAATTGGGCGGGCGTGTGGACTGCTGCGTGCCGGCGGTAACTGGTGGTTTTTGCATCCGCCAGCACGGCGGTTGTGCTTCCGCCCGCCATCGTAATGAGCCCCTATATTTCTTACCTGAAGTCGATATTCTTGACCATGATATTCTTGCTGTCGATATTCCTGATCCACGATAATGACTCGATATTTGTGCAAGTCGATATTTTGTACTCAATACTCAGTCTCTGCACCGCCTGGGAATAGTTTTTTAGACAACATATTTTTGCTTTCATAGTGTTACCTAATCATCTTGGGTGTGCCTCAGTGGTCAATTCCATCCCCTCTTGTTCTGTATTTACATGGCTCCACTCGCTTATTTACTCCAAAAGTTGAGTGTACAGTTTTACATCCATGCAGGCCATACCCAAATACTTTTTTAACTGAAATCTAATTGCAGGGATGACTCAAATTCCTAAGACTTTCTGCCAGGAATCTCCACATTTGTGCATTACTGGGTGGCCACATTGTTCTTGAAACTGAATTTATGCAAGACAGATCTGCTCAAGCCCAGGAACCTGCCAAGCTACTGAAACCAAGAGCTGTGGCCTGTATCATTGTGATCCCCTGCAGTCGGCAAACTCTGTAAATATACTTGAAGATAATCAATGATGCAAACCTTTCCTTGGAACCGCAATTGGCCAAAGTATTGATGAATATGATCTTATTTTTCATCCCCAAATTCTCCCATAAATATTTCAGCACTGCACTCACCCCATCCTGTCTAGGTTACAGCAATTCTTGTTACATGGCCCTTCCAAAGAAACTTCATATGAGACTGCAACTACTCCAAAATGTGGAAACCTGCCATGTTATAAATTGTTCATTGAAAGACCATATTTGTCCTGTGCTCTTCTCTCTGCGCTGGCCTCCAGTGGAACATTGAATTCAATGGTTGTCATACACAAGATTGTACAACACCAGAGACCATCTATTTTAGCAGAAATATTTCAGCTCTGCTCACCTACACGTTCCTTACACTGCTATGGCACTTTTCTAGTTGCAGTAACCAATTGCTAGGGCTTCCACTTGGGGCCGAAGAGCTTTTTCTGTAGCAGCTGCCAAAAACTGGAATTCTCTGCTGCTGACAATTAGATCGCAATAGTCACTATTCCTGTTTAAAAAGATAATTTTAAACATGATTTTATAGAGGCCTTCAATACTGCCTAAACTATTTGTTGTCTACATTGTCTGAAATCCTATATTTTCTAGATTTATATTGCAAGGTCTGTAGTACTCTGTACCCCCAAACATCAACAGGTTCATTGAGTTGTCATTTTAGCTTGATGCATCTATGGTATAATAGGCGCTTCACAAAAAAACACATAACATAACACAACACAGATTTTTATCAATGATAAAAGGATCCCGGTTTAGTTTGAGATTTTGGTCTGCCTTATGCAAGGTGACTAGATATAGAAGTCTCTCTGTCTACTAGTTATCAACCTCAGACAGATGGGAAGAGTGAAAAGTTGAATCAAGGTGTTGAACATTATTTGAAATAACAATCTTTATTATAAGAGGTGGGTTGAGGTAAGAGATTGCGGTTAGCAGAGTCAACATACAATAATAATTGACATTCATCTACTAAATGTGACTTTTATTTCTATCTATGGCCATTATCCCTTCATATTACCTTTGGATCTTGGATCGGTCTTTATCTAAATCACTATTAAGGTGCAAGAACATTTCATTGAGTTAGTAGTAGTTCAGAAATCAGTACAGCAAGAGTTGGAATAATTGAAAAATTCTATGCTCATCATAAGAAGCAAATAGTGCTAAAGGTAAGAAATTAGGGTTATTAAAAAATATATACATATGAAAATAATCTTCTAAGTTGCAACCATAATTTGTGAACCCAAGTTCAAATTGGCTTTATTCGGTTTTGAGAATAAAAACCATAAAAGCAAGTGCATTAAAACCACACATCCAATAAAATCAACAATAAATACAGATAAAAATTCAAATAGAGCATCAGCAAATCTTTATACAATTCTAAAAGTGCTAAGGTTAATACACAGTGCATTATAGCAATTGATAGGTAACTTAATACTCATCAGAGCCTAAATGATGGCTATTCCTTAACCTTATGGCAACCTTCAGGATTCTAAGTATGTAAAAATAATATCCCCTGAAAGCATCTGTAATACTTAAGAGATGGCCTAACTTGTGAAAAGTTGGCCCTTTTCAAAATAGGAACAAGATATGCCTTCCGGGGCATAGCATCAAAATTGTAGAACATAGTAAAGTTTAGGGTGTAGTATGGAGACCTATTGTCACAGCCGCAAGATGTGAATTTATACCCCCTGTACTTTCCCTGGGGATAGGCTAACAAAAAGGTCAATAAGTCCAGTCAAAACTAAGGGGGTCATTACGATGTCGTAACGTGCTCGGCGGTGGCGACCGCTACGCCATCGTAACAAGTACTACGCCCGCCATATTATAATGGCGGGGGTATCGCGGCAGACGCAAAGTGCGTCCGCTGCTTTTCTGCCCCTCGGCAATCGTTCCGATTACCGGCCGGGCGGACTTGGCCCCTAATATGGTGACGGTGCCTAGCAGGCACCGCCATCCATATTAGTATGCGTGCGGTCAAAGGCCTTTCCATGGCGGCGCTGCCGCCATGGAAAGACTGGCGGGGAATTGCTTTGGGGGCCCGTTGCGGGCCCCCGGGGTCTTAGGGGGGTGCGGGGTGCACTTGGGTGGTACCCATGGTACCCCCCTCCATTTCCATGCACAAGGTGGCAGGCACCACGAAGTGCCTGCCACGTTGTGCATAGAAATGCGCAACATGCCAATTTGACATTGCGGCGGGTGCTTCTGTAAGCAGCACCCGTCGCAATGTTAAACTGCGGAATGCGACAGCCAGGGTGGCGGTCGCATCCTAATCAGGGGTGCGGGACCGCCGCATGGCAGGCAGGCAGCCGGTCCCATTACCACTGGGTTCGCAGGCGGACTAAAGTCCACCCGCCATCCTAATGACCCTCTTAGGGGCCTATTAGGATGGCGGGCGGACCTGGGTCCGCCCGCCATCCTAGCGGGAACGGGACCGGCCGCCTGCCATGTGGCGGTCCCGCACCCCTGATTAGAATGCGACCATCACCCTGGCGGTCGCATTCCGCAGTTTAACATTGCGGCGGGTGCTTCTGTAAGTAGCACCCGCCGCAATGTCAATTTGCCATGTCGTGCATTTCCATGCACAACGTGGCAGGCACCGCATGGAAAGGAGGGGGGTAACATGGGTCTCAAAGCAAATCGCCACCAGCCTTTCCATGGGGGCATCGCCGCCATGGAAAGGCCTTACACCACACACATCCTAATAAGGATGGCGGTGCCTGCTAGGCACCGCCACCATATTAGTGGCCCAAGTCCCCCCGGCCGGCAATCGTTCCGTGGAAAAGCGGCAATACCCCCCGCCATTATAATATGGCAGGGGTATTACTCGTTACGATGGCGTACTGATCCCCTTAGTTAGCAGAAATCTATCATGCCAGTTATTTATAAAAGGAAGATAAGGTTCTGTAGCTGACACTGCCCTCAACATAATATGGCATTGAACACAGAGCTTTGCTAGTTCAATCCTCTGTCCATAAGCCTTTGCCTGAAAAAATGTCCTTTAACCCAAGAAAAGTCAGCCTTATGTATCCCTACTGGTGAGCTGAATATATCACCCCTGCCTAGGTTCTGAAAGGAGCCCTTGATATACTTGAGCCATGGGATATGTAGTGTGTGATCCAGGGACAGACAGTCTTGTAGAATCTCCTTACTTAATTTAACACCTGGCTTTAACCAAATCTTCAGCCAAGATGCAAGGGGGTGAAAGGCCATAATGTCTGATAATTTGTGGACCCATTTACTATTCATCACATTGTGAACCCAGCTACTGTAGAGTGAAAATTCCATGTATTTTGATGAAACTGTATTTTGTTAAAACACATCTTGGCACAAATGCCATTCTGGTGCAAGTAAATGCTGAAAGTAAATATGAGGTACAGTGGCCTTTACATGCAAGAATTGTTAGAAAGAATTGCAATATTTAGTAGATCAGAAAGGGTTGGCCCTCCAGAACGATCATGGAAGTCTGCTTCTAATTTTCATGCCTCAATTTTGCTATATACATTTTATATAAGACAACATGACAAACAATAAAACCAGCCCCATACCAGTCACTCTGTAACTCCTTGAATGCCTTTTTTATCGACAAAATCACAATGATTCAAGCCAGCATTCCTGCAAGCCGTGCCAACGAGGCCTTACCAATGGTACTGAGAAACCCTTGCTCCCTGCATCAATTCCCGGCAGTCAGTAGAGAAGCCCTTTTGGAATTATTGATTAAAGTTAAGTCTGGATCCCCTGCTGATAGTTGTCCACCTCACATTTTAAGAGACATTTTCACTGCAAACCCTGACCCTGCCCTTTTTCTTCAGAACGAGTCATTAACACAGTCATTAACACAGGGCTGCATTCCTAGAGCCTTCAAAAAAGCTATCATAGTTCCCCTTTAAAAAAAACCTGGGGCAGACCCCCTGATCCCACATTTATTATCACCCCAGATCTCTGCTTTCCTTCCTGGCCAATGTATTGGACTCTCATGTGGCTAATTGCCTTTGCTCATTCATTGAACAGTCTCAATTCCTTGATCCCCATCAAGCAGGTTTTCATCCCTCTCCTTCAATGGAGGCAGTATTATTGACTGTGTTGGATGAACTAAGGAAGGAAGCTGACAAGGGCACTTCTCAGACCCTGGTGTTTCTAGATTTATCTGAAGCATTTGACACGGTCGACCATGAAATTCTGGTGGACCGTGTCAGGGACGCAGGGCTTCAGAGTTCGGTTCTGAGTTGGATTACGTCCTTCTTGGAGGACTACTCCCAGTCTGTTCGCCTATCCCAGTTTACAGTGCCTACTGTTAAGTCAACTTGCAGAGTGCCACAGGGATCTTCATTTTCCCCACACCTGTTCAATCTGTATTTACTCCCTCTGATTTTGTCCCTAAGAGAAAGAAATGTGAGCACGTTTAACTATGCAAATGACCTGCAACTAATCTTTACCATCGATAACACGCCTGATTCCATTTCTGATTTCCAATCCACTATGCTGCACATCCGTAACTGGATGAACGGCAACCATTTAAAGTTAAACCCGGATAAAACCTAACTGATCCTGATAGGGGGTGTCCGGAACCCTTGGAGCTCAAACTTCTGGCCAACGGAGCTGGGTTCTCCCCCAACCCCATCTTTTTCAGCTAAGAGCCTCGGGGTCACAATTAACTGTGACCTATCCATGATGATTGGAACGGTAGTCTGAACCTCCTTCTCCTAGTTGCGGAAGATAAGGAAAATCAGTAGACTCCTCACTAGGGAAGCACTGGTTCATGCTGTCCTAGCTTTGGTCATCTCTCCTAAAGACTAGGCTAATTCACTTTATTTTGGTCTGCCGTTATATCTAGTCAAAAGACTGCAACTGGTGAAAAATCAGGCCACCAGACTGATTTTCCTTCAGCCAAAATGGCAACATGCTTCCCCTCTTATGAGGAAGATACATTGGCTTCCCCTAACACAACGCAGCACCTTCAAAATCGGGTGTCTCATTTTTAAATCTCTGCATGGCACCTGCCTGAAATTCATCTTCAACCTTATTCAGAGACATAAACCTACCTGCAATTTGCATTCTGCCCACATGAACCTCCTGGTCACGCCGTCCTACAAACTGAAGAGATTAGGTGGCAGCAGATTTGCGGTGCTGGCTCCCCACTTCTGGAACGCCCTCCCCCTTGACATCAGATCCTGTTCAGACCTTTTGACATTCAGGAGACTCCTTAAGACATGGCTGTTTATTCAGGCATATGAATAACTCACCACAACCCAGGCAACTCCTATATTTAGCACAAAGAAATCAACCAGTGTACGTGCGCTCTACAAATAATTTGAACATAACATGACATAGCAGTTCTTCTTGGGGGTCATTGTCAAGAAGCATGTCAGGAGACATGGGTTACTGCTTATGGCTTAACAGGCATGGGTGCACAATACTTGAAACCCACTTGCACCGAGTTCATTTCAGAGAAGGATGGGGGTGTTCAAAGAGTGTCTCCAGTGCCAGGTTGAAGGATTATTTAAGAGGAGAATGCACTATGCAAAGGCACCCTGATGACAGACTGCATTTCTCAAGAGTCCTTGATATCTCACTTTCTTTGGAGATGGCAGCAAGTTTCCTGGAACACTGGGTTTTATTATATTAATGTTTTACAGATTATTGCTAGGCAATCATGATACAGTGTTCCTGCTGCCAGATCTTTGCCACCTGCCACCTGGATTCCAGATTTAATTTTTGCAAACAACTGTTGCTTTTTTGGGAGGTTCCTTGAGGGTATTTTATTGCATACTGAAAAGTATTCTGAAAGTCATGTTGAGAAATAAACTTTGAGCTATTTTAGACATTTGACTTTATGCCTTGTTTAGACTTTATGAATTATTTGCATCTAAACTTGGGGTTGATCATGCGAAGGAGCAGAAAGAATTCCCATATCACAATATTGGTTTCATATTACATTTAAAATATTATTGTGTAAGGCACAGGAAGCTCTTAACAAGTTATATTCGTATTGCTAACAATAGGAATCACATACTATTAATACCTGTAATTTATTTTCTAGTTGTACATGAGGCAAAGTATAAACTAATCTATCTTCATCAGAGAGTGCATAATTATAAAGCTTGAGGTAGTTACCTTATCAATAGAGAGAAGGGATGATGAATGTATATAACAGCACTTATTGCTTGTTATGTTTCAGTTTCAGGACCATCAGCTTCATAAGAGAACAGAGACAGTTGGTTACATAGAAATGTTTTTACGTTTTATCCTTTTCACTGTTATGGATACATGCAGAACTTTCATGGCATCATGGATCCAAAGTACAAGGCTAGTGTTTTCTGACAGAAATTATGATATTGAGGTAAAAAACTTCCTAGAATTAGGATTATTTTTTGTGACAATTCTCTAAGTGTGAATGGTCTGATAATAAGAAGATGGGTGGACGTGCTGCCATGGGCTACTTGTCCTGTCATCTTGTATGAAATAATGCCGCTATCGCAGGTTGGCATTGGATATAAAAGACATACGTGGTGTTTTCCCCTGGCGATGCTATGCAATCTGTTTTTAAGGTTTGGCTTGGGGACACAAAAAATGTCAAACTAGACACTACTTTTAGAAACAGAAGTATGACCCACTGGAGATGCTTGAACAATCCTAGAACCATAAAACTAAGAGTGGATAGAAGATATCACAGATCTATTATTAAAATGTCATGATTTACTAATATTGTGGAGAGAATTGGGCATTATTGAATATGATAAATAGTGCTTTCTCAAATGAGGCAACCCCTGTGTGACTACATTTGATCTGCTACCAAAGGTACATTAGAAAATAGTATTTTTCCATGCCAATTGCATCTTGAATGCCAACAGCCATCACCTAATGGCTTTAAAGTGGTGTATTCCAAGCTGCAAGCTGATAAGAACACATAGAAACTGATGTACTAAATTGGAATACACAAACATTAAAAAAACAGCATGTTGAACCAGTTTGAAATTGGAGACTTCTCTGAAAATGTATTAAAATTAGCAGAACAAACTGCAGACCAAAAACAAAAGAAAAATTATTATTTATTGATCAATGCATTTTGCAGCCATCTACACAGGCCCAGAGAGAAGAGGAAAATGCTTGATAATCATTTACAAAACTACATTTTATGATATCAGAAAATGTGTTGTAAAAATTGGAGGCATTGGAAAATTATCCTTTAATTGGTTGGATTGTTGGCAAGACTTCCTAAATAATATGCAAAAATAACGTGTCCTTTATCTGGGATCAACATCTACAGCTGGTTACAACTTTTGTCAGGGCCAGATTGACAAAGGCTTTGTACCAGGATAATGCAGTGTATGGTACTTGCCATCCAGCACAAACAATGCTCTGTGCTGAAAAGGTGCTGTTTTTTCAGTTCTAAAACTAGTTTGTTGGACTTTGCATCACTGTATATCAAACAGGAATTATTGGAACACATCAGCACAAACATCCATAGATTTTTACTCAAAGCACAGTCTAAACCATTGCTAGATCCGGTTTGGTGTCAAAAACTAATGTTTGCTTGAAGCAGATGTAAACAATGGAAAATGTGTCACTTTCTTTAAAAAAACTAAATATTGCACCTGTGCTGCATTCTACAACATGCATCCAATACTTGGGAACCTTCTGAGTTTGCCTAGATATAGCAATGTGTGCTGGTAGTGTATGCTTCTAGCACAAATCCTATGCTACACAGAGCATCGTCACCTCTACACCATGTTGCAGGTCTATGTGTCAGGCAAGGCAGCCTTGTTAAAGTGCCAGCACATGGGATGAAGGCACCAGCAGGCCAGTCTCATTAGACACAGCTGTGTGGTGTGTTTTCACCCTCGTAGAAAGACGGTGAGGCAGATTTGTTTGCCGTGCTGTAATACATTAAAAATTTGTAAATTGGGCCCACATATTCCTACTTGTAAAACATGAAGGCTTGCAAACATAGCACTGATATGAAACAATATCCTGTTTCATAAAATAGAATAAAATCAAGGCTCACCAAACATATTTCATGTAAATTCAACTACACAATTCATATTTTGCCAGCTAATGGAAAGGCAAAAACACTGTGCAATAATTCATGATAAACAATCCATTTATAAGTTCAACAGGAGAAGCCTTCCAGAAAATCTCAAATCGTAGTAATAGTGGAATTCTTTATTTATCTTATTTGAGATTGGTCAAGGCTAATCGTTAGACCATTTGAACACTTGAGATGTGACAAGGAAACGCCAGACATGGGTAGGGCATTTGGAATTGTTTGTGACCAGGGTAGACTGTTTTTTCTTGCCCACACCTTTCCAAAAGTATGTGCATGTATATTTTGTTACTCATACACCCTGAAGTAAAGGATGTATGAGTTTGTAGTACAAAGGATACGAGTGAAGGATCTGGTTGAGATTTGTGCCACTGTTGAGGTGTGCTCGTGGGCTATACAGTGGACAATGTGTTTTGTGAGATAACTGAAATTAGTTTAAAAAGTTACTGCATACACACCACAGGTAGCTAATGGAAAGAAAATTGAGGTGGTGTTGCACTGGCTCGCACTTTTGCGAAAGAGTACATATGCGATTTTTGCTATCCACACATGCAGAAGTATTGTATGAGCTCGCAATATAGAGAACGGTGCCACTGGTGAGTTATGTTTGCAGGAATCTTAAATTGTATAGAACATGAGGGGCACATGGAGACTGTATGCGTGGCTCTGAATAATATAATGTGTTCAGCATGAAAGAAAGGACTATTGGGGTCATTGCAGGTTGTAAGTATTTGCAACCTTTTATTATACTGGGAGCGAACGAATATTAGAGATTAGAGTGCGAGTTCTCGTTGAGTGATGAGAACACTCTAGGCCAATTATTCCAATTTGACTCTGGTCAATAGACCTTTGTAGTAGCCTGAGAGGAAAAGGGTTTAACGATAATTTAAATCTCAAGGTACAATGGGATCCGTTAGCTCTACACAATAAAAGCAAATCCATTACCAATGGCTTCCCAAGCACCTGAAACTTCCAATTCTTTCAAATCTTTCATCAACCCAGATATATTATTAATATATTTATCCAGGTCCTTACTTTTGTCTGGGATATAAGTACAACATTGCTGAACTTTTAACATCTAACAGACTCCGTGCTCTTTTGCAAGCAAAACGTCCCACACAAGTTGGTTTTGTCAAACCATAGCCTTTATCGCAATCATCTCAGTACTTTCAACTACTAAGAAATTTGCGGTACCAGTAGCCAATTTGTTCACTATTCTAGACAGCTTTCTAATTTTCAAATCATTCAGAATCACTCCTACAGGCGGGATTATAGCATCAAAAATGTCTCCTTCTACTTATGCTGCACTATTACCTCGTTAAGTTCTGGAATTATTTTCCCATACCGGATCATTAAAATGTCCCACATGATAAATCTTGGTGAAAACTATGTCAAGATAACAGGTATCATATCATCCATATGACAATCTGAAATATGCATTCTGTCCACAAATAAAATAGACTCCAGGAATCACAGGATCCTGTCCCTCCAGGAAAGGAGAATTCTTCCCTCTCACTTCAAAAGCATTTTCACATTCACTCTCCCCTATAAACAACGGATCTATATAACTCTGACCAACGTCTCTACACAACTTTCCTTTGTGCTGCAGATCTAAAACTTAGGCGGGTAACTAAATATCCTTTTTTCTGATGTTCAATTTCTTCACTACTCCATTTTTGACTTCTAAGATCCTGATCAG
Organism: Calotriton arnoldi; assembly: GCA_963921515.1. NCBI lineage: Eukaryota > Metazoa > Chordata > Amphibia > Caudata > Salamandridae > Calotriton > Calotriton arnoldi. The sequence continues at coordinate 102,790 of CAWUFW010016992.1, forward strand.
TTTCAGTTTAAGACTTTAAGTCTCTCCATCTATCCTCCACCAAATTAAAAAATGCATTTTCCACATCTGACATCGAACAAGTCAAATTATGTCTGTGTGCATATGCAGCTTCTAGTGACTTAAGGGATACAAAATATTTGCCTGCAATCTCTGCACCTTTACAGTAAGGATTCTTATTTAGATGTTTGATAAGGAAAACGTGTGGGAGAACTACATCATAATTCGAAAAATAATATTGAAAACTACCTTCTCTATAAAATATACTTAGTAAAACACTACAGGAAATACCATATGTCAAAGGGAGATAGTGGTAGGCAATTTCCTCTGAAGCACAAGTGGGCAACTGAGTACAAACATAAGAACTTCTAGCATTCATCATGTCTATGTACTCAAAAGCAGTCTAAAATAAACATTTGAAGTATAATCCCCTCTTGATACATCTGTGTGTAATTTCTCGACCCCCCACAACTGCATGTTACTATTAGAAAAATGTGGCATGGTAGGGGCAACAGTAGACCTAAATTCCACTAAGCTATCTGCAACTGAATATAACCCTATACGCACTATAACTAATACTATAACTAAAGCAATATGTGTGTGTACTATGATGTTATTATGCCTACTAGTATTAAAATTGGCTTCCATTACTTTGTTGGCATCTAAATCTTATGAAGAAGGTAGCAGCTGCAGAGTCTTCTGTCGGTTTCCACCTGTGCAAACAGCAAGCCCAATTTTCAAATGATCCACAACAAAATAGATACAGAAATCTTTGTGAGTTTTCCTTAGCTCTACTCTGTGTTCTTCTAAAGGACAACCTTAGGGTCCTTCAGTTCCCTTGGGCCTCTGTGCTTTTCTTTCTTCCCTACAAAGTCTATGAAATGTCTTTAATAATAAAAGGTTCTAATTTACTCACTATTAGTCCCAGTATGAAATGCTTTAGTTCATCAAGTAGCACAGGGAACTCCTTTGCATCCAAAAAGGGAACCACATCTAAGATTAGATGTCTTGTCAACAAAGGAAGTTCAAGGGTAAGATCAAACTGAAGATCAAGTTCCAGAAGTTTCAATTGAACATTCATAGTGATTGCAAAATTCCCAGAACTTGTTCTCCCTGTCACTTGCAACAAAGTATATCCTTTCAGGGGATGAGTACCTCTGGCAGGACACTCTCACTTACTCTGACCTCCTGAGTGTTATCTCTTCTCCTCCATCACTCAGATCTGAATCCTCTATATCATTTTGGATACCTTGGATATCACTTTATCCTTGCAGGACCAGTCTCCCTTGCTCTTGCTTCCTTGCCCAACGTTCTCCTGCTGCCCCTCGTAGTTCTATAACACTAGGCCCTTCATCACAGTCTAAGTCTATCTCTGTTATGACCATGGGATTAGCCTCTCTTTCACCAGTTTTGTCATCCAACTCTCCGGAACCCCCTCAGGCCTATCAAGTGCTATTTCTGGCTGTTCCCCTACAGCTTGACTAACCTGCTCCCATGATCTCTCAACCACCACTGGCTCTTCTGGGAGAGGTGCTGCTATTTCATTAAGGTGACATGGAACCCTGTGAGAATAGACTGCATGGATACAATTGGGCACATCTCCACACTTCACAGCAGTTGTAGTCACGAATATGACTTGATATGGCTTGCGCACACAAGGCGTGAAGCACGAATTCTGTACATGCTTCTCACCACCACTCAGTCTCCAGGACTTGGGTTGTGGCACTGCTCCTGGGGTGGTGGGGCTGTAGCAGCCTCAACCTGATGAGAAAGGGAATGTACCACATCAGCCAATCCTTTGCAGTAATCTAATATCAGATCATCAATAATTTTCTCAAGTTCATTTGCAGGTACAGCTGGCAATCTCATTGCCCTTACCGTGATGATCTCATGGGGAGACAGTCCTGTCCTACGATTGGGTGTGCTGCGCAGGCTCATCAACACCAACAGCAAAGTATGTGGCCATTTCAAAGACATAGAAGCACAACCTTTGGCTAGGCTTGATTTCAGCGTCCCGTTGACTTGTTCCACCAGACCTGAAGCCTCAGGTTCATAACTACAATGCAGTCTATATTCTAACTGCAAGGCAGCACACAGCATCCTCAGCACTTGGTTATTAAAATGCATGTCTCGGGCCAATTCAAAAGAAATCGGGAAGCTGAACCTTGGTATCAACTTCCTCAACAACAGCTTTGCTACTGTGAGACTATCATTCCTTCTAGTGGGATATGCCTCAACCCATCTTGAAAAGATGCACACAACAGCCAACACATATTTCAGCCAGTTGTACACAGGCAGCTCAATAAAGTCCATCTGCTTCCTCTTAAAGGGTCCACCTGACTTCCCTATGTGGCTCAATATCACTGTCGTACTTTTCCCTGCATTGTTCTTTTGCCACACAACACATCTGTGGCATAACTCTTATGCCATCAATCTGAACCTTGGGTTTGAACCATGTTTGGCAACCCAATCTGTACATGGCATCCCTCCCTACATGAGTCAGACCATGATAATGCCAACTGCAGATATTAATATTTCATCCTCATCTCTTTTAACACAACCTGCATTTACCCAACTCTGCTGTTCTGCTTCTTCCTGTAATCTCTTAATTTCCTCCCAAGTATCAGCTGCTGTAAGCAAAAGATTGTAATTGGTCTCATCTGTTCCTTCATTTACATACTCTCCATTAAATGTACAAGCATTGTAAGCACAAGTCCTTGTGACTTTGTCAGCACATCTGTTGCCGACTATCACATAGTCATCTCTCTTGCAATGTGTGGAACATTTTACAACCGCAACTTGCGCAGGAAATTGCAAAGCCTCTAACAGTTTTCTTACCTGCTCACGCTAGATATATATCTCCTCTGGTTCCATAAATGTCCAAAGTTGTGCACCACACCAAAGGCGCACTGACTATCTGTAAATATAGTTACATTTAATTGTCGGAAACGTAGCATGCTCGGGTAGAGAATGCCAACAGGCCTTGCCGAACACGACCCACGGCCAGTTCTCCTGCCTCCACTGCTGCCAGACCCTCACCGCCACCCCGGCCTCCAACACCGCCGACGCCAGCACCGGCGACACCCTAAAATGCATCCTCCTCAACGTACGCTCCGTACACAAACACGCCATGGAAATCTGGAACCTACTCGACTCTTTCTTGCCCAACATCGCCTTCTTCACAGAGACCTGGACCAACGCATCCTCCGCCCCCGACATCAGCACCGCCATCCCAGACGGATGCAGGATCCAAAGGAAAGACCGCCCCAACCACCCAGGAGGGGGCCTCGCCATCGCCCACAAGAGCACCCTCCGCCTCACCACCTCCAGCGAAACCTTCCCCTCAGCCGAACACCTGCACTTCCAGATCCAGACCACCCCCAAAGCCACACTCCGAGGAACCCTGATCTACAGACCCCCCGGCCCCCGAGCACCCTTCGCTACCACCATCACCGACTTTATCGCACCCCACGCCATCGCCTCAACAAACTACATACTCATTGGAGACCTGAACTTCCACCTCGACAACCCCAGCGACCCCAACTCCATTATCCTTCATGACAACCTCACCAGCATCGGACTTAAACAACTCGTCAACACACCGACCCACAGAGCAGGACACACCCTCGACCCCATCTTCGCGGCAGGAAACAGTGTCCAATTCAGCCACACAACGCAGCCGCCATGGACCGACCACCACTGCGTACACTTCGCCATCAACAAACCCAAGGAACCCAAACAAGCCCCATCGCCCACCTCGAAGGAACTGGAGCAAGGTTACCGACGAACAACTTAACTCCACCCTCACCCGAGACAACCACACCTGGGCACCCCACGCAAACGACGCAGCCAGAGAACTCCACACCTGGATCTCCAACTGCGCAGATGAGCTCACCCGCTACGCAACCCGACAGACAACACCCCAGGAAAGCCGCCTGGTTCACCAGTTCTCTCCAAGAAGCCAGATGCACCTGCAGATGCCTGGAGAAGAACTGGAGAAACAGCAAGACAACCGAAAACCACACCACCTACAAGGACGCCATGACGGACTACCACAACCAGATCAGAGCCACCAAGAGGAACTTCATGCACAACAAAATCCTGGCCAACTCCACCAACCCAAAGGAACTTTTCAGTGTCATTCAAGAATTCACCAACCCACGCAGCGAAGCCACAGACATCACCCCATCCCAAGATCTCAGCAACAAGCTTGGAGCCTATTTCCACCTCAAGATCAAAAACCTCTACGACAACTTCATCGACCATCCACAGACAGCCCCCCGCCCCCCAGAAACACCAGCCAGCCCACCATCTCCAATTGGACACCGATCACAGCCGAAGACACCGCCTCAACCATGAAAAGCATCCACTCGGAGGCCCCCACCGACCCCTGCTCCCATCACATCTACCACAGAGCCATGGCTGCCATCGCACCGAACTACAATGCACCATCAACACCACCTTCAAAACAGGCACCTTCCCAGACGACTGGAAGCGCGCAGAAGTCAGACCCCTGCTCAAGTAGCCCACAGCTGACCCCACCGACCTCAAGAACTATCGGCTCATCTCGCTCCTCCCCTTCACAGCCAAAGTTGCAGATAAAACAGTCAACAGGAAACTGACACGATTCATTGAAGAGAACGCCGTCCTCGACCCGTCCCAATACGGATTCCGAAGCAACCACAGCACAGAGACCACCCTACTCGCAGCCACAGACGACATCCGCACCCTCCTGGACCAAGGCCACTCCGCAGCTCTCATCCTACTCGACCTATCAGCGGCCTTCAACACCGTCTCCCACCGCACCCTAGTCGCCAGACTACACGACGCAGGCATACAAGGAACAGCCCTGGACTGGATACAATCATTCCTCACCGGAAGAAGCCAAAGGATCAGACTCCCACCCTTCCTCTCCGACCCCACGAAAATCACCTGCAGAGTCCCACAGGGTTCATCACTGAGCCCCACCCTCTTCAACATCTACATGGCCCCCCTCGCAGCCATCGTCCGACAACACGGCCTCAACATCGTATCCTACGCCGACGACACCCAGCTCATCCTCTCCCTCACCAAAGACCCCACCACTGCCAAACTCAACTTCCAGAAAGGAATGCAAGACGTCGCAGTCTGGATGACCAACAGCTGCCTGAAGCTCAACGCCGAGAAGACAGATGTCCTCGTCCTCGGTACCACCCCTTCTGCATGGAACAGCACCTGGTGGGCGACCGCCCTCGGAAGTCCACCTACCCCCTCAGACCACGCCAAGAACCTCGGCATCGTACTCGACTCATCACTCACCATGAACCGACATGTTAATGCCGTCACCTCCAGCTGCTTCAACACCCTCCGCATCCTCCGCAAGACCTTCAAGTGGATCCCCCCTGAGTCAAGGAAGACAGTCACCCAAGCACTCATCACCAGCAGACTGGACTATGGAAATGCACTCTACGCCGGCATCAACAAGTCCCTACTCCACAAACTCCAGACAATACAGAACACTGCCGCCAGACTCATCCTCGGCATCCCCGTCACAAACACATCAGCCAACACCTACAAAGTCTCCACTGGCTCCCCGTGGAGAAAAGAGTCACTTTCAAAATCCTCACTCACGCCTACAAATGCCTACACAACAACGGACCCAAATACCTCAACGACAGAATCAACTTCCACGTACCCAAAAGAAATCTCCGATCTTCCAACCTCGCACTGGCCGAAAACCCGCGCATCCACAAAGCCAGAGCAGGCGGAAGATCCTTCTCTCACATTGCAGCCAAGACATGGAACGAGCTACCGGCAGACATCAGATGCGCCCCCTCCCTGAACACCTTCAGGAAGACCCTCAAGACCTGGCTCTTCGGCTAATCAGATCTGCGGACCCCCCTCAGCGCCTTGAGACCCTCACGGGTGAGTAGCGCGCTTACAATTCCCTGATTGATTGAGAGCGATCAATTCAGCCACTTGTGCGGAGACTACTCCTTGAAGCCAAACAGCTTCCACTGTGCCTGAAATGGTTTAAACCTCATAAGCAGCTCTCAAATTTCCTTCATGGTCTCGTAAACATGAACCATCCACAAACAATATGTAATCGGATTCAGGTAGCGGTCCATCTTGTATGTCTGGTCGCAGCTTGGTGCATAGTTCAGTGACATGAAGACAGTCATGCTCCACTTCACCATCTGCTCATACTGGGTCAGTCGGCTGTTTGTAAGGTGTTGTGTCCTCATTCTAGGTAACAAAATTTCAACAGAATGAGGAAAATATACAGTTAAGGGATAAACATTTACTTTACTCTCACACCTTTTGATGCTGACACCTGATGCTCCACCGCTTTAAGGCAACCAGGCAGCATTGCAGCCCCTTGATCAAACATGGCTGAAAAATAAACAGCTGGTCTTCGGGTACCTCCATGATTCTGTGTTAATACTGAAAGAGGGCAGAATTCTCTTTCACTGCTGAAAAACTTTGTGGTAATCAGGCATCCTAGTGCCGGGGTATGGCATAGACTTTCTCTCAACTCTCAGAAGGCAAACAAACAGTCATTGCCCCTATGCACCGGATCTGATATATCCTTGTGTGTCAGCCTTTGCAAAGGCTGGGTCAGTAGGGAAAAGTTGGGTATCCACTGAAGACAGTAGCCCACAATTCCCAAAAACATCTTGACTTCTTTCAGTGTTGTTAGCAGATTAATTTGCATGATCGCCGAAAGTCTCTCTTGTGGCACCCGTAACTCACCTTTCTCAATATGTACATGGCAAAACAGTCTCAAACAGTTCTGCAACTTATTAGGGGACACCTTATGACCATTCTCAGCCAAGTGGTTTAGCAATGCAATAGTGTAATTTTTGCATGCTTCATGAGAATTTAACGCAACCAGCAGGTCGTCAATATATTGGACTAAGACAGTTATAAGGCATGACAAGAGTCTCCAAATTCTTTATAAAGATCTGGTTAAAAATGGAAGGGCTCTCCGTATACCCTTGTGGGACTCAGCACCATACCAAAACATGGTTGCGAGCCTGAATGCAAAGAGGAACTGACCGTCCTCATGCAAGTGTATGAAAAAAATGCCTGACAGAAGTCAATAACAATAAACCACTGTGTTTCACATGGAATTTGAAACAATATTACAGCAGGGTTCGGTACCACAGGACAACAGGGAATCACAATGTTGTTGATCTTGCAAAAGCCCTGCACTATGCGGTACGTACCGCTAGGCTTCTACAGGGCCATAATGGGGGAGTTACATGTACTCCACATGATCTCCTTCAGTATACCTTGTTGAATCATTTTCTCGATCACTGGAGCTAATGCAGCAATCGCTTCAAGGGTCAAAACTGCGCCAAGCATGTAATCTTCCTCCCCCCTCAAGCACCGTCAGAAAAACTGACCAATGCCAAAATTTTCACTTATCTCAAACATGGGAAATTTTTGTTAATTATTATTATTGTGGAAAGCATTTTGATTCAAATTCAGGACCTGGTTTGAAGAAAATCTGGTAACATTAGCAGCTTGCTGTGCATCGGGGGTTGGGGAACCTGCATCACTGGGGCTTGTGGCACAGTAAAACTCTGAGATGTAGGTCTGGGTAAATTCTGTTGCTGCATGGAATTACTATTCTCAGATTGTACAAGTTCTGGATTTTGACCCTGGTTTGTGGGATTAGCAAGACATTTTCACTTCCAATGCCCCAATTTATTGCTATAATGGCATGGGTTAGACTTCTTTAATATAGCTACATCAATCCCAGTACTCGGATCAATGGGGACATCCTGACCTCTACCCTGTGGCTGAAATCCACCTCCAGCCGACATTGGCGGAGCTCTCTGTTGATACACTTCCTGCATTGGAGGGGCATTCCCTACAAACGGTGGATTTTGAATTCCTCTCTGAGCAGTCTTCATTTGTACCACCATCAGATTTTCCTTTAACTTTTTCTGCCTCATTGCATATATTTAGCATATCGCAAAATCGTATCAACCAACTTATTTTGCCAATAATTCAAATGCTGTTGAATTGTTACACTAATCACAGGCATCAATTCTGTCACAAACCTGGACACAAAATATTCCATATCTTTAGGCTCCAATGTTTCCATTCCATGATACTGTTTGAAAACATGTAGCAATCTCTCATAGTATGCATGAATCATCTCTTTCACTTCCTGAGTTGCCCAATTGATCTTGACCAAGTCAATATCTTGGGGTGGCACCCGTTATGATGTCCACTGCCCTCATAACTACATAACATAAAGGAGTATGGATTGTGAGACAATGACTGAGAATAATGTATGTCAAAAGATTGTAAAATACTGTAAAAGGACTTATCCTTAACATCTATAGGTACATAGATTCATTTATTCTATATTTTGTTTCTGTAATTGTATTAGGAGAATTTCCTTATAAAATATTTTGTTTGTTTAATTTAAAACTAAAAACCTGACTGTCTTGGAATTTCTGTATGTGCCCCAGAAAACATTGCATCAATGTTAAAACATGTTTGGGTAAACACAAAACAACTGCTGCTGCCATTAACTCAGCTGCTACGCGTGCTTCAAAACACGTGTGCAGCACACTATAAAAGCGGCAAGTATCAGAATGCCAATGCTTGGTCTCTGATCAGCATGCTCACTTACCTGTGATCTACGCTTCGGCGAAGAAGTCTTCCAGCGCCGGTCTGCCTCTTCATTGGGTCCCGCTTTCGTTTCTCTCTCGATCAGTTTTAGGTGTCTTGCTGTTTCTGGAGCTGCTTGTCTTCAGGAGTTTCCCTAATTCCAGTTCCGGTTCCTGTATAAAAAGAAAAAGAACAGTGAGTTAACTAGAATTGAGCTATCTGTAGCAGTTTGAACATTAGGGAAAAAGGTATTTTATTTATTTATAGAGACTACGCCCAAAGGCTCATTTAGTTGAACATTGATATTTATTTGACTTATTTTGTTTATTGTATTCTTGAGACAATTATGACAAAAGAAGTTTCTTCTTAACTTCGAACAAACAATTCCCCTCGAGGTGATGTTAAAACCTCAACAAACTTTGTTTCTCCTTCAAGGAAGTTTATTTATAGAAACATTGTTTTAAATGGCAATTATGGAACTCATTGTGTAAGGTAATGACACAAGGTTATAACGAGTGTCAAAAGAACAGAAAAGATTGTTTCCAAATCTTTTTTGATCAAAACATTCACTTATTTGTGTTTTATTTGCTCTTACAGATATACTATGCCTATTTATATGCCAAATAATAGAAACCAGAAAGTATTTAGACAGCCTGACAAAGCATTCTTTGGAGTCAAGAGTACAAAGAAGTATTTCTTGGTATGCATCACTTGAATTTTTGTTGTAATTAATTATCAAAGTTTTAGTCATTTTAGAACCTTTGTGGTCAAATTAGATGACTGTTTTTACTTTTACTTAGAAAATTTTCACATTTTGTAATTGAGAACCAAATCCAGTATCTTTTCCTCATCCAAACCCCAGAACGAGACATCCTAAGGATAATATACAATGGTGATCACTGCGGACCAGTGGCTTCCAGAGTTCCTGTGTCTTTTCTTTTTCTTTCTCATTCGAAACCCCTTTCCCCCTGGTATCTTTCTTGGCTCGGTGTGGTACAGAGCATTGTAGCTGGGAAAGGTTTCAGGAGGTTTTGGGTCCAGTCTCTCGAAGGGAGGAACTAGAGTTTCAGGTTGGTGGACTTGACAGGACCTTAGACTTCAACCACATCATCGCCTGATCATACTTCCTCATCACTATAGCGGAAGGACCATTAGTTGCAGGATCTCTTGTCGGTTCTCTCTCGGGTCACTCTATGTCTATTTTACACGCCATTCACAAATCACTTGAGACCACAATATCAAACAAGTTTTTCAAATCAGTCCACAAAACTTTTGAAATTTTCACAAACCGCTCAATTTGTTTATACCACTCCACATACTTCTCTCCTAATTTGGGAAATTCATTTGTAAATGACACAAGATCACTCCTACTCCAAGGTACATATATGTAACCTCCAATAGGTACCTCCCATAAAGGAAAACTTGTAGCTCCTGTCTCACCCCTTCCAGGAGGTGGCAGTTATCCTATCGTTCTCTTGGCAGTCGTTTTTTTTTACCATTTAACTTTCCACTTCTCCAATACACTCCAAGTTCAGATTATGTGGATTAATCCCAGAATTGACAACTTCATCCCTGGTATTCTCATATGTTCTGTGTCCTAGTGGCTTTTCTGTAAAGTCATTGTTCACTCTAGATATACCTCATATTTCTGAGCTAATTCAGATAATTTGTCCTGGGCTTCTCTTGCTCTCCTAGTAACATCCTTACTCATTAACAAAAATTCACTCTGCTGATGGGTTTCTATTTGATCCACTGTAAGACAACCACTAATCATTTCATCCAGCTTCAACTTCAATTTTCCCACATACACCAAGTTTACTTTCAAAGTGGACCGAAAGTTCCCTCACTCACTTCTGTACTCCCATTCTCATTCGATGTAGCTTTAACGACTTTCACAAATTCTTCTAATTCCTGGACATTAAACCAGGATGTACCTTCACTTCAGGTGTGCTGCATGCTTATTTAAAGGTGGTTCCCAGGTAAGTGAACCCAGATCTGGTAAACATGAAAAATACTTTTAAGGTCCAAAGTCACTCTGATGTGCAGATGAGTCTGCACTTGCACCACAAGGAGAATTTATAATATTCAGACTTAGAGGAACACATTCTCTCACCATCTGACTCATGGGTGTACCTTCTGATACTTGTTGCTGAGTGAGGACTGCTGAGTTTTGAATCCCATGTTTCCCAGAAGTAGTTTTATATATTGAAACCACTGGTCCAATGGTAACAGGAAATGTACGTGCATCTGGGAATGTAAAAACAGTGAAGGTCCCAGGAATGCAAGTCCCTGGATTTCCTCCTATCATGTTTTGATTCACTGTAATAGTCCCCAACCCGCTCTGGTCCTTCTCACAGGAGAAATCCTTATTGTATTAGGGTTCATACTAACTGGTGGAGTAGGCAATCTGGTATTCCCACCTGTAACCTCGCTCCCACCTCCCTCTGTTCGAATCTCATTATACGGAGGTGATCGCTCGTCAGTAGTATAACTATCACTGTTTTCCTTTTTCTCTCTGGATTCTCTTGTTTTATCCTTCATTCTCTTTTCAGTCCCTCTTTCCACTTCTCCGTTTTGCAATAATGGGTATAATTTAGCTCCTTCCAAGATGTCAGTTCTCCACCTTTTCTGCTGTGCATCCCACCTCGTGTCTGCATAAGTAAGCACTGCCTTTTTCACTCATCGAAGATATCTCTGTTTTTCTCTGGCATGAAACACACGCTTCCAAGCATTAAGCACTTCACATTGCATGGGTCTAGTTTGTTTTCAACTCATATTAAATACTCCTCAAATGTTCACTAATTCTCAAATTAAATGTACCATAACATGGAAACACCAGTGCACCTTCTTTCTCAGTGATCTTGTGCCATTGTTCAAGCCAAATACATGTGTGTGTAACCTTACATTTATTGCTAAATATTGACCTGCAGTGTCTTCGGGCAGGGCTTTCCACATTTCCTCTCAACAGATCTTGAACAACTTCAGAACATTTCATTTTCAAATAAAGTGTATTCGTTTTACCACAAATATCAATATGTAACTTACAAATCTTTTTTCAAATCGTCAAACAATAGTGCTGCACCTCGTGATGTGGACAGCCAAGAAAAGTGCAGCTTCACACCAAACGATCTATCCCAGCACGGCACACTGTGATGACAATCATACCCCTTGCAGCAGCTCACTGAAATCCAACTTGCAAGTATCTGGGCCACTTAGTGAGCCAGGCACAGGAGCAGAGGTAGAGACTTCGATATCCCAGAGTCTCAAGCTACAGGAGACAAGGCAACAAGCCCTTTAATATCACTTGGAGTGAAGGCAGAATCTAGCTCCCCATTAGCTGAGTCAGAGAGTGGCAGGCAGCAGAGCAGCACAGGAGAAAGGCAGACCTTCCAAGTCTGCAGTCAAATGATGAGTCATTTAAGTAGCATAGCAGTCCTTCTGCAGAGGTTCATTTCAAGATCCAGAAATGTCTGAATTTAGGGGTCAGAGACCCAGTACTTCTACCCAAAAGTGCCTTTGATGTGAGGGGTGACTTCAAAGCAGCTTTCTGGAGTGCATGGGTCTGCCTTCCAGCCCAGTCCTGTCTGCCAGGCTATCTATGGGGACTAAATCAGCCCCTTGTTTGGGGACAGGACACTACCTATTCAAGTGAAGTGTTAGCCCCTCCTTTCCATCCTTCCCAGGCGAGGCCGCCAGAATGTAGATGTATGTAGATGGGTACTCAGACATGCCTATCCTTCCAGTGTTGTGGCTGTTTAGAGAGAATGCACAAATTATAGCTGTCACCCGCCCCAGACGTGTATTGGAGACAGTTTGTCAGGTAAACATAGCAGTAAGTGCAGAGAAATGTCAACTTTCTAATAGTGGCATTTCTAAAATAGTAATGTTAAATCCAACATAACCAGTAGGATTTATCAATACCATTCCAAACATATGAAACAAGAAAAAGCTACTCCTCTCTGTTCAGAAATTACAGCCAGAAAAATGTATTAAGGATTTCCTAATGCTAACCTATGAGAGGAGTAGGCCTCAAAGTAGCGAAAAATAAAACAGGCTGTTTGTCACTTCCAGGACATGCAAAAGATACAAGTACATGTCCTAACTGTTACTTACATATTACACTGCTCTTAGGGCTACCTAGGTCCTACCTTAGGGATGATATATGTAATAAAAGTGGAGTTTAAGGCTTGGCAAGTAGTTTTGAATGCGAAATTGAAGTAGCAGTAAACTGCACACACAGGAACTGGGATGGCAGGTCTGTGACAAGTTTGAAAGGCTACTTCAGTGGGTGGCATAATCAGTGCTGCAGCCCACTAGTAGTAGTATTTACTTTACAGGTCCTGTATATTAAATAGGTCAATCAGTTATACACCAATTGCACATATTTTTAGGGAAGAAGCACATACACTTTAGGACTGATTAGCAGTGGTAAAGTGCTCAGAGTACTAAGGCCAACAAAAACGATGCAGCAAAACATGGAGTCAAAAAGCAGAAAGATTGGGGGAAGACCACCCTAAGGCTAACAGTTCTTATGCAAACCATAATTTATACACCAAATGCAACCATGCTTATGACCTCACTATATTTATACATTACAAAAAACACTGAAAAGCACAACATTATTAAATAACAACACATACTCAAACCAATAACTAATATTTATTTATTTTATTTATTTGAAAAGTTTTATATAGCGCTGGCTAGACCCGGAGGTATCAGAGCGCTATAAATGAGGAAGAACATTGTTTCAGAACGTAGTTACAAAGTTACATCAGTTGCTAGAGCGTAGTTACAAGAGTTACATGAGTTACAAAAGCATAGCATAGATATAAGGGAAAAAAAGGCAAGGGGAGAGAAATTTGGGGGAGAGAGGGAAGGAAACAAGGGAGGTAGACAAAGAGTAATGGAGGGAAGAGGTGGGGGAGGGGGTAGGAAACACAACGGGGAGACGAGGAAAAACAGTGTCCGACGTCCGGCTGGGTAGGTGACGGCTGAGGGGTGAACCAGAGCCTGACTCCTCTATAGCTGCATAGGACAGCTCCACCGGTCATCGGCCAAAGGTTGCTCAGGCTCCGCAGTACATATAGAAGGTTCTAGTTTCCGCCATGGGGGGCATCATCAAAAAGTTCCATCGAGAGCGCCGGTCACGGTGTACGGTGCTGTGCTCCCAGCGGTAATGGGATCATTCCCAATCCTCCGCTATGTGTGACTCCCTTGTCGCTGTGGTCACTCTCGGAGGGGTCTCTGAAACTCCAGGGCATAAATGCAGGATCTCTCCCCAACAAGGGGAGAAGGAGTGCTTTGGCGAGGGGCCCACTCATGGCGGCCATTTTAGGGACGGTCGGGCTGGTAGAGAAACAGTAACAAGAGATATTAACGTATAACCTAGGAAGGGGAGGTAGCCACAGGATCATGGAGGGAGGAGGTGGTGGAGGGAAGGAAACACAACGGGGAGACGAAGAAAAACTATGTCCAATGTCCGGCTGGGTAGGTGACGACCGAGGGGTTGTACCAGAGCCAAACTCCTCTATAGCTGCCTAAACAGCTCCACCGGGCATCGGCCATGTTGCTCAGTCTCCACGGTAAGTACAATATTCATGGTTTCTGCCCGGGGGGCCTCGTCATTGCTCCAAGTGCCGCACCAGTCCCGGTGTTACTGGGAAACCCTGAGCGTAATTCAAACATCAAGCGGTGCTTGCTCCGTGGCACTTGTCCAGCTGGTTCCTCAGACCGTGCTGCAGCGCGTTCCATGCCTCCCTCAATAGTTCCTGTATTCCAGTGCGATCAAACAGTGAGGTGGGGAGATGTTTGGCAGGCTGACTCTCTTTCAAGGCAGGCTGTTTCTGGCAGAATATGGTAGGATCTGAGTCTCAATGACCTGAGCCTCTCTAATCCGTCAAAGCTGTGCACTCATCCTTAAGGCTAGGCATGCAGCAACATCAGGAAATGCGGGGGCCCGGGCCTTTCATCAGCAGGTAGTAGCAATAGTAGATCACCGTTCAAGGGGCTCTGTCCCAGGAAGCCACCATCTAATAATATTTTGATAGGCATCTCCTTAAGAGAGGTAATGGTGATGTGGTATATAATCTGACCTTTAAGATAATTTATGACAGACAGACAGAATTCCTATTAGTTGTCAAAACGACAAACAAGATACAGTACAAAACTGGCTCAATTACATGAAATTTGATGGCTTTGAACCCCAACTTTCACTGAATGCAAAGTCACTTCAAGTCTCCCTAGACACCAACCACACCCTCAAGTAAAAATACCAAAACAAAACAAATACACACAAAATATCTTTTGTATGTTACAAAGCCTGTACTCTCCAATTCGCTCTTCTAAAGAAAGTCAAACTGTTTCTTCCAGCAAGCAACTTCAGAACTGCTGTTCATACCCCTGTACTCTCGACTCTGGATGATGATAATGCCCTTCTCTATTACCTTATGGACTCCAAACTGACACCCATTAAGGACATTCTACAGGCCACAGCCCATCTCATCCAGTTATTGAAGAAATATTATCACATCACACCAATCCTGATGGAACTCACCCTTTACGCCCCACACAATCTTCAAACTCAGCTGCATCATTTACAAAACCCTCACGTCCAGTACCTCCACATATGTTGCTGATGCTCTGACCCTTTTTTGGTGGTTCTGGGCACAGCAGCATCCAGGACACCATCAGACTACAGACAAAGAAATGTAAAAAGGGGAGAACAAAAAGAAAGCAGGCAATTTCAGTCGATATTCCTATGCTCTGGATCAATATCCTGGTATCCATCAGGAATGGTTAAATGTTGCTCTATTTTAGGAAAGGGTTGAAGACTCATGTCTTAAAATAATGCTACATCTCAATGCATTAACCATCCACTACCCAGCTGCCTCTCTATTACTCGTTGACTTTTTGCTTTTTGTTTAGCATGTACAGTGCTCCACTGCCTTTTGGCTAGGTTTGCACTATAGAAATATCATATACATACATACATACATACATACATACATACATACATTTGTAATAGCATTTGTTACTTATTGGGTGTAGTTGTGAGCAATGTTCCCTCTAATCTTTTTCCTCAATGTGCGGCAATAAAGGTGCTCCGTGCACTGCAGCTAAGGCTGCGTGCGCCGAAGACCAGCAATAACTTAATATGCAAGCACGTGCAGTGTGCAAGCTACCACAATCAGAGGCAAGGGTGCCATGGGCCTTAATGCAAACCACAAAAGAATGCCACCCTTACCCTCTTTGGTTGGTGTTAAAAGAGACCCATTTGCATTAGCTTGCAGTAAGAACACAAATCGTCCTAATAAAATTGACAGGTGCCTATTTAGAAATTCTGATCCAGATTTACAAACACTTAGCGCTGAGTTTGCATCACAAAAGTGACTCAAACCCAGCACACAGTGTTGTGGTAGGATTCACTGTCCAAAACAAATCATGATTTGTGTGGGAAATTTGCCCTCAGTAACGCAGAGTAGCAGTTTGCCCTACCTTGTGCTACTTTGCACCAAAGCGATGTACCATGGGTGGTACATGGGCGATTCCCTTTGATTTTGAGACAAATCCCTATCTATTAACATTTATAGAAAGGGATTTGAGCCGAAAAAGTATGTCTCCTTGAGGCTGGCATAACAGTGAAGCAACTTTTAAAAGTCTCCATATTTTTCAAACTCTGCATATGTACAGCATATATACAGTGGGAAAGGACTTAAAGGATATTTTTTGTACTGGAAGGCTCCTTTCCAGTCCAGCACCTATGCGTCACAGAATGCTCTCATCCTTGGACTAAGGTCAGGGCCACTAGAATTATGCAATTCTGCAGCCGTGGCCTCTTCCTCATAACTATGGATTTGCCAAGTGTCAAGCAATCTATCATCTGCTGTATAATCTGCATATTTTAACCCCCAAAAATAGTTTCTAGTGCAAATGGATCAAAAGTTATTACAACTATGACTACCCATATTGCTGCAAAGCGGAAGACCTGTCGCAAAGGTTGATTGGTCACCTTTCTGTCGCTAATTGGTGTATTTGGGTGTTAAATTGGTACTAATGAGGGCAGGCTTTTGTGCAGACTGTGTTAGCATGTGTGAAAATGAAAAAATAATACTGTCAAAAAAGGGCACCTATTCTTGCTGCATAATTCAACCCGGACGCATAATTTGGTCTTTTCTTGCCTCACAATTCCAGTAGCCCTGACTATTGTGCAAGGTAGAGGTGGGCAAGCCAACAAATTAAAAGGGACAGCTGAGGTTGGCTCTGGCTCTTAAGAACCCATGTAAAAGCAGAGACTTGAAAATATGCGGCATGTCAAGCATGCAGCACAGATCAGGTTAGGATATAGTAAGGTGTCTTCAAAATTAAAAATATTAAAACGTGGAAGCGTTTCACCTAAGTCTTGGCCACTGGAATTATGTGATTCTGCGGCTGCAGCTTTTTTACATTATTGTGAATTTGCTGCATTTGCCACATATTCCATCACCTGCTGGATAATCTGCAGATTTAAAAAATATATATATTTCCAGCTCAAACTGATCAAAAGTTACTAAAAATGTGGCAACGTGTTCGCACCCAATGGAAGGCCCTTCACAAAGGTTATCTGGTCTACTTTCAGTTCCTTATTTTTGCATTTGGTTGTTACATTGGTAGTCATGAGGTGAGATCTATGAACAGACTGTATTACATTCTGTAAAAATTATAAAACAATGAAGTAATACTTTAAAAAATGTTCCACATGATGCCACATAATTTGCCGTTTCTTGCCGTATAATTTTGTCAACCCTACAGCATAATTTGGTACACTCCTGCCACATAATTCCAGTGGCCCTGACCTTAATACATCAGATTATGTGCAAAGTATTTATTACAAGTGAGAGTTTTTAAACATGAGCTCGGAAATGTTCCTGCCCCCCACACACACTTCCTTATAAATACAATGCTATTAGTGAACCAAAAGGGAATGTAGAGATCATTTGTACCCTATATGTGGCCTGGATTCTAATTATTGATGGAGGAAATTTATAGGCTCATAAATCAAGCACAAAATATCTTTTGTATGTTACAACACCTGTACTCTCCTATTTGAGGGTGCCCGAGAATGAACAAAAAGGAGGATCAGTTTAAAAGTGTTTGCCCATTCTTTAAGCTGGAAGTTTTATTTTTTTGCAGTTATGTAAACCAGGGGCTTTACCTGAGCATCAAGACTGGAACCTGCTTACCCAGTTCCAGAGTGAGCAGCCCTTGCAGAAATGCCATATACTCTCCCTCTCAATGTGAGTGAAACACAATCATACACGTGTCCGATCTCAAAAAAAAGAAGCAGCCCCTTTCTGTTTGATGGATTAGCTGGGCCTCCTGGTGCACAGCCTGTGACGAACAGCGAAAAGGCAAGTTTTCAAGCCTCCCTTTTATGGCTTTAGGTCCTGGGAGCAGCGAGCGTGCTCACAGAAAGAGTCTGAGCACTGTAAGAAGAAAGGCTGCGCACAAGCGCGCACCCTACAGGGAACATAGGTTGTGAGCATTGCTATTGGTGCGAAAGTTATGGTTTGCACAGCTGTTATCATGCTCCCACCATTTTTGCTCATTGTAGACTGACTTACTGACATTGGGTAGCAGTTGTACTGAGCATGGGAAGGGGTTGTGAGTTATTGTGTGTATTGTGCGTAGCACACCATAACAGGTAAGTGTCAGAGGTTCTTGGTTTTGTATTTGTTGACCAATAGTTAAACACATCTGGGTTGTTAGTGAATTACCTCGATATTTTTATGATGTACAACATTCACCTGCCATGTACCAATTCTTCACTATGCACAGCCTTTTACCAGGCCACCTGTCCAACCCTCTTTGTCTAGTGGCAGCTAGGTTGGACCAGTGCCTTAAACATAAACACACCCCCCTGGGAGGTACCAAGGTAAGGAAGTAGAGGCTATGGGGTCTCAAGGGTGAGCTGGCCTCCAACCTAATATATGTACACAAGATAAGCTACCCGAGAATTATTTCCAAATATGTTAAGGTATCCCTCCCAACACTTCTCAGTAGGAGTGGTTGACATACATAAAAATGGCACTAGGTGTCATGCTTCATCATAGGATGACCCAAGCTCTCCAAAAGCCCGTTCTGATGGAGAACGAGCCGACACTTGGAGACAGGGAGGCACTTCTAATTTAGAATGAACCCGTGATTAAAGTGTATTAAAAACCAATGTGGCATCCTAAATTCTATTTATTCACTAGACATGACACTTGATAAAGTGGACCATTGCCTACATGGCTTCACACTGGGCTTAATTTGCTGTCTTCAAAAATGTCATGCTGATTAATGAAAGAGTGCTAAAATTAATACTAAATGAAACTTTTATTGACTCTCCTTCATCTTTGCCCTGCTTAGTAGGCCTGCTCTGAAACTGACATAACCAACAGAAATCTAAACCTGCTAAATGCTTTTTAAAATGTATGTCTCGACATCTAAACCTGCTAAATGTTTGCTAAAACATATGGCAATCCATCAGACAGTGCCTAATTTATGAGCAAGTGAACACTTCTTTGACCTTACCTTTAAAGCTGGCCCTGCATGAAATTGTCAAAACCAAGAATAAGCAGCAAATACTAAGGGCCTGATTGAGAGTTTGGCGGTGTGGAAGCGAGCCGCAATGCGACCACCCCTCTCTCACACTGCCAAACCTCACTGCCGGCCGCCTGCCAGATTACAAGTTATCTCATGGTCTGGCGGGCGGTCCTTTGGCATTTCCATGGCGTTGCCTAATAAAAAAGGCATTGCATTGCGAGCCCCAGAGCATGTTCCGGCACAAAAGGGGGTGCATGCAGACAGGGATGTAAACCATTTCCCCCCTTCATGCATCCCACGGCCCTGAGGGAACAGGGGGCCCTGTAGAGCCCCCTAAATTTCCTCATCACCACCCTGTTCATTGCTGGTTCACCACCATGAAAAGGTTGGATGTGAGGTGCTTGGCGGTGCCGCAGAGGCACTGCCAGCATATTACAGCCCTCAGACCGTTGCCCCACCACCAAGGATCGCGGATCACTGGCGGCTGTGACAGTCTCATTGCTGTCTCATTGCTGTCTAATGGCGGTCCAACTGCCATACACGTAGTACGGCGGTTGGATCACTGGTCCACCAGGAGTTTGGCAGTCCCGCCAAACTCGTAATCGGGCCCTAAGTCTCTGCCAAATGTTATGGTAACCCATCAAATGGTGCCAAAGTTATGTAACAAATAAAAAAAAATTGCCCTCCCCCTCCCTTTTAACTTTGCCCTCCCCCATTGATTTTTCACAAAAACTGAAAAACCTGAACAGGGTCAAGCTTTCTAACTGCCAGACACATTTGATGCAGATTCACCAAAGAGCTCTAAAGATACAAGCAAATGAAAATTGTGTTGCCCCCTTCTTTTCTAATTTTTGCCCGTTATAAATAAATTAAACATTTTATCATCCCCCTTCAACCTTGCTCTCCCTGATGGGTTGGCATAAAACTTGACATAAGCTTAGAAATCAAAAACTTTGAAGCTTCAGCCCAATTTTGTGCAGATTGAACACGCAGGGGCCGATTCTGATGCGGGTTGGAAAAGCTTCCCGACCGAATCGGTTGGGAAATGGTGTCCGACCCACTCGGATCGGGAAAGTCCGACCGGCGGAGTAGGATGCATCCGGATGCTTCCAGATACGATTTGGTTGAACTCCCATTGACTTCAATGGGAACATTTGTTCCTAACCGCATCAGAATTGGGCCCTCGGTCGGGAAGACACGTTCCCAATCCGATTTGGAAGGAGCAAATGCCGTTAGGAGGCCTTCCTAACCGCATCAGAATCAGGCCCTCGGTCGGGAAGCTTTTCCAACCCGCATCAGAATCGGGCCCTCAGTGTAAAGTTAATAGTAAATCAACACTTTTCCAATGCCCCCTCTTGGTGTAATTGGGTCATTCTTGTCGGCTCCCAAAATTTGAAAATGCAGTGTAATTTCTATGTGCATGTGCATAGTGGCAACCAAATTTTAAGGATATTTGTCAAACAGGGCAAAGGTTATGAGAAAATCAAAAACTGGCTTTTCAACTAACACAATATATACAAAAATGATAACTCTTTCAAGCCTACCCAGCACCTTTTTCATATGCTAATATCTCAAAAATAATGAAAGAATTTAGACCAAAACACAAAGATCATGTTTTCGAGAAAAGCTCTACTTTGATACCATGTTTGACATAAAACCATTCAGCAGTTTTTATTGTAGCTTTAAGTAATATTTCCTATGAGACCTATAATTGGAAAGTCATCTTTTTTTACAACACTCATTAACATTTTTTCCTTGCAGCAAAGACGACAGAAACTGTGACACTGGACCTTAGGAGCATACACAAATAGAGCCAAGTTTGGTGCAGGTCTGTTAATGGCAATCAAAGTTCTAGTCAAATCATAAAATGCCTTTCCAATGGAAAGTGCAACTCAACCATAACTATGCAGTGCTGTCATTGTATAAGCACAGACTAATTTTATGTCATGTTGTTCTGTGGTTATATCATTCTGCAAATATTTGTTGAGTATTTTACTCTATATTTCCTTTGATGCTGCAACTTAGGAAAAATATGAATTAAACTGTAGACTTATTGCCAAAATGCTAGCCAGACATCACCCTTCATGATTTCAATATGTAAAGTAACATGACCAATACGGCATATGTGGTGAACAAGGCTCTAGCCAGGAGCCAAAACATGCTGAGTCCATTTTGCCACTGTAATCGCTTTTTGTATGAAATAAAGCAGCAATAAAACTCGCAAGTGCTGATGCTTCACGTTTTAGAGTATTGTAATGCATAGTGGAGCACGTAACAGCCTTTCCATTCCATTTATTAACTTTGTTTCGGCCTCTAGGGCCATAAAAGTACAAACAGTAAAAGCAAATGATATACACTTGTAGTTAAAAATTAGAGTAGCGCACAATCATCTTCTAATGCAGTGATCATCTCAAAAATGAAAAGGACAAAACACACAGTACGTAAAAGTGCAACAGGGATGTGAAATTATACATAATATTATCATCAACCCATTAAAAAGAGAATAAAAACAACCATCCTAGGATAAGCTGCAGTCTAAAATTTTTCAAAAGATACAACTGTAAGACTAAGATGCGAAGCCCAGAGCATGGGGACAGAATTGCTCGACCTACGCGAGTTCAATACATTTGAAATTCCCCGTAGAAGCTACTTTAAACAGGCCCGCCGAATGTGCCACATGCAGTTTAGGAATCGAGATACAGCAAAAACAATAGGTGGGTGCGTGTCATACTTTAAAACTCTGTAAGCCTCGATGCTGCGCACAAATCCCAAATTCTTGCATAGTTGGATTATCCAACGCTTGCGCGGCAGCCGATAAGCAGGACAGAGGAGCAGGACATGCAATTCGGACTCCTCCTTATATTTACATGCAGGACATTCACCCGTTTGATCTTTCACCCATTTGCTGGTGTGCGCTAATAATGGGAGAGTCCCTAATCTGAGTTGCACGTACAATTTCCTGGCCAGTGGGGGTTGAATAAAATCCAGAAAGTTTTCTTTACTGAATACATCTTTTACTTGCAAAAATTCTGCTGTCAAACGACCACATGAGGCACTTTCTTGGATAGACACTAGTTTGGCTAATCTATAGCAGTTAACTAGTTCCAGCCTAGAAATCGTGGCACATGATATCTCGGGTGTTCTCCAGAGGTCCGGCTTGCCTATCTTAAAGGCAAGCTCCCTTATGTGCCACAGCCAAGGAATTTTCTTAACAGTGCAAATAGATAAGAGCTCAATTAGCTCGGCCCTATAGGCAGACAGCTCTGGGGTCACCCATATCCTCCGCCAGAAAGTTAGAGGTCTCAGGGCAATTTCTTCATCAAGGGGCCTAATGCCCAGGTCCATGCGAAGGGGAATAAGAGGGATGCTACGGGGTAGGCCTATGAGCTGACGCATAAAGTTGTTCTCCACCTTCATCAGATTAGTGGTAGGGTAGTGCCCCCACAACTCCACCCCATATAATGTGGCACCCCTTGCTTGCGCTTTGTAAATCTCCACCACAGGGGCGGCTGGTTTAAAAACTGAAGTTCTATATAATTTCATTATACCGCCCTCTGTCTGGATTAGCCTGAGTCTTGCTGTGTCCAATTGTGGACCCCATTCAAAATGCTCTGACAGGGTAACTCCCAGATAATCAAATATCTTCACTCTTTCCAATGGAATACCGTGTAAAGAAGGGTTTGGACGGGTCGTGCGAGGGGGGTTAAAGACCATGTATTTGGCTTTTGTTAGGTTGATCTCTAGCCCTCGTAATTTGCAGAAGTTGGCAAAGCCATCTAGAGTGCGCTGGATACCCATTGGTGTTTTTGAGAGTAGCAGGGTATCATCTGCGAACATCAGCGCAGGGACCTTCCCCAAAACTAGCTTGGGGGCATCATTGTCCTCGATTGTTTTAAGGTGGTCAATAAGACCGTTGATAAAGAGACAAAATAAAGTAGGGGCTAAAACACATCCCTGCCGTACCCCCTTTTGAACAGGAAAACGGGGAGTAAGGTTCCCATATTTTCCACAACGTACTTGTGCAAAATTCTCCGAGTAGAGCCTCTCTATGACATTTAAAACATATGGAGGGATCCCAAGGTCGCTCAACACCTTCCAGAGTTTCTCCCTGGGTACGAGATCAAAAGCTGACTTCAGGTCAACAAAAATTAAATAGAGACTGCCACCCTCTATGGTCACCGTTTTCCAGAAGAGTAGTTGTAGTCTAAATATCTGGTCTACGGTTGACATTTTTGACCTGAAGCCGGCCTGGTAGGGGCTTAATATTTGTTCGTCTTCCAGCCAACCCTGAAGGCGGTCTAGGAGCACCCGGCCGAAGAGTTTTTGGAAATGTCAATTAAACTAATCGGCCTGTAATTAGAGGGTGATAGGGGACAACCTTTTTTAAATATAGGAACTATTTCAGCCTGCGCCAGGTGTCGGGGGGATCCATGCCTTTTAAGATGGCGTTAAATAGGGCACAGAAGTAAGGAACCCATATTGTGGGTTCTTCATGAAAAAGGTCCCCCGGTAATTTATCTAGACCTGGTGCTTTATTACGATGGAGCTTACTAATAGCATTTCTCTCTTCGGTCATGGTGATCTCCATGTCCCCCACCTGGTGGAACTCCAATACCATGCTGGTGCTAACTGAATTAACAGGTCCACCATCCCTGGAGAAATACAGAAACCCAAAGTGAGTCTCCCAGGCTTCAGGGGCTATGTTGGGCTCAATGGCCGGTCTCCCTTCCTTGTCACCCGAGCTCACTATTGACCAGAAAGTTTTCAGATCTTTGTCATTCAGGGCAGTCCTGAGCATTTCCCACCTCTCTAGTTCCCAGTTTTTTTTTTCCTGCTGGGTAGTCCGTTTATAATTAGCCCTGGCGAGTTTGGTTTGTGGCCTATCCTTGGCCTTAACCGCTTCCAAAAGGTCCCGCTTTGCCTTGCAACACTTACCATTGAACCAAGCGCATTTATTTCGACTGTTTACTCTGATGCGCACTACCTGGAAAAATACATCCGCCAGTTTTGAGCTAAGCTCTGAATGTATTTTCCCTGCCATGTCTAGATCCAAGAAGGGACCCTCCACCTGTGCTGCCTCCCGCATTTTAATTATGAGTGGAATTGCTAGCTGGATGACTTTAGCCAGCTTAGAGGGATACTGTTGTATATGGCCCCATCTGACATTCCTTCTATTATTTGTCACTGTTAGTGCACTAGGCACATTTGGGGGGTCAGGAGAAGATTTAGAAATGCCAAGGTCCCAGGATTTTAGGATCAGAGTCAAAGCGTTGTGATCACTATCCTGCCTCTGGATGATAAGAAAGTCGAGAACCTTTTCCCAAAGTCTTGCTTCCACCATGATGTAGTCAATTAGGGAGGATTGGCCTACTCTATTGAATGTGGTCTGCGCTGGCTGGTCGGATTTAGTCCGACCATTACATGCCCTTAACGATAGAGCTAGGGTAAGTGCATTTAGCTTCATAGCCAGTGGAGACCACACTTTAATGGGAGTGGTCAGGAGTTCAGGAATAGACCAGTAAAGATCTTCTTCCGTTGGAACAGAGTGAGAAGGATCAGTGAGGGGTTCAAAGTGGCAGTTGAAATCGCCCCCTACAATCAGCCATATCCCTGGATCCAGGGTTGGGATAAAATTACCCAGATGGGCGATAGTGGCAGATTCTTGGCTATTGTTAACAGGACGAGAATACACGTTGATTAGGGCAATTTTCGTCTTTGTGGGAAAGGAGAGCAGGACACATTGGATGTCGACTGTGGGTGTCTGCTCCGCTCTACAGCCAAGGTGGGTGCCCACCCAAATGGATAGGCCACCAGAGGGTCTCCCCCTCCCCCCATGGATGCTAGGTTGTTGAAAGAGGCAAAACCCACCCGCTGGAGGTCTTCCCTCGCCCAAGTCTCCTGGAAGATGCAGATGTCATATTTGTCGACAAAATCACCCCATTCGGGGCAGGGCAATTTGTTTTTAAGGCCTGCCACGTTCCATGAAAGTATCCTCATCCCATTGGCATGCCCACTTTCCCCATTCACAACCTCAGGTGCTCTGGCACTCTGTGATGAAGAGACACCTGAGGCGCCCTCGTAGCGCTCATCTAATTCCCTCCTCGATACACTTTCACTGCTTGAATCACCTAGTGGGGCGGGGGATATGACATCAGGGACCCCAAGTGATTTGGCTCTACCTCCTTCCTGAACAGTCCACTGGGAGGGGCTTAAGCTACTTCCCCCAGTAGTTTGTTTCATGCCACACCCCACCGTATCCGAGTGGTCATTTCCTACCCTTAGTGTGTTACCACCCTTGGATAGTACCTCCCCCAGTCAATCTACCTCCTCCAGAGCTTCGTATCTGTTGTTCATCGGGATGTTAAATTGGGGAAGCCCTTTGTGGGCAACCCAGCTTCCCTCGTGTGGGGGCCCTGTCCCAATTACTGGGATTAAAGGAGGTACCGAGCTTCTTGGGTATGTTTGCTGGTGTAAATAGCAAACGTCCAGGGGGCGCAGGCTCAAGTCTGTTGGGATGTTGTGGCAGTTAGGGGTGATTTTGAGTAGGTTGATAACAGTGTTAGGGCTTTGGAAATTGATAACTACACACTCACCCGGGTCGCTTTTTCTACGGTTTCCCACCCACCCTACTCTTTGAACCATTATAATCTCCCCTGCTCTGGCATAGTCAAAATGCTTATATCTTGCAAGCCAGAACAGGCATTTGTTTCTCAGCTCGAGTTGGCTTTCCTTTGTGTTAGGTTTGATGGGCGGGACGCCTGTCAGAATAGCTACATACGGGGAGCAAGCAGGAGGGAGATTTATATTGGGCAGGTTTGAACTTGGGCACACATTCCTCCCCTCGCTATGTTTTTGTACTGGTTGTATACTTGCTTTTCTATTAGTGGCTGGGGCTTGGGGGCTAGATATACCTCGTTGCCTTGATAGGGGTGACCTATTTTTAGCTCTGGTCTCTAGGCTATCACTCCCGTCTCTCTGGTGCCTGTGGACACTCTGGTTCCATATCTCATGGCTAGTCGGGGGACCCTTGTGTGAATGCGTCTCCAACCCCAGCGGAAGTGTAGGTCCCACGCTATCCATCTGGCAACCTGCATCAGAACCTCTTGTAGCCTTACGGGTGGAGTAGTTTTGTGGGTTGGTTAGTCTAGCCTCCACTGCTGCCAGTGCTTTCTCCAGTTTATCTAAACGACTAACAAGGGGTGCCAATTCTTCTCTAATGGTGGCCCTTAAGTTGTTCTGCAAATCTACCATTAGTTTCAGGGCCCACGACGGATAGGTCATGTCTATGCTGGCTAGTGGTGGACTACCCAAGCTATGTTCTTGCCCTTCACCCCCCTCTGAGCTAACTGAATTACCCTCACAAAATTTCTTTTTTTTAGGTCCAACCTCGGATGTTTGTTTGCGCTTTCCGTTCTTAGGGATACTCATAGTATTTCTACTCTTGCACAGCGCTTTCTTGTGAGTTACTACCACAGGGGATGGCTGGGGATGAGCATCTGGCTGGATCTGGGGCGTGTTTGGCTGCGAGATCAAATTAGATGGGGGAATAAACAAATCAGGAGTAAGTGATAGCCGCCTTTCCGTTATCTCAATTTTGGAGTTCACAACTCCTATAGCCCTCTGCAACATTTTGTCTATTGATGTTGGGTGGAGTGAGGGGGTACTTGTAGTTTTAGCTCGAGGTAGGCCTGCCCTCCTCCCCATTTTGTTGCCTAGTGACAATCTAGCTCCCCGGGTCACTCTACACTAGATTTCAATGACACTCGTCTAACGTAAAGCACCTGTAGTCCGATAACAGCTGGGAAAGGAGCTAAAAATTATGGAACTACGGCAGGATACTAACCGCCTCGTGATTACCCCCACTATAACACGACCAACCCGTTTGTTGTTTGATAGGAATGTCACTACAGTCTGCAGTTCCTTGAGAGTCCTCGAATCGCAGTGGGAGGGCCTTCTGTCGGCAATAGTGTCTCTGTAGGATGAACTGTGAGCTGTAACGGTGACAAGGGGCACATAAGATGACAAAAGTCTTACCCGCTAGTACTTCTGGGGCATGAGTCACAACAGCCAGGGGGGGTGGCCCTGCCTCGTTCTGTCGATGACGGGCGCAGGACGGACCCGCCCTTCGCCCGGGCGTGGCCCGCGTGCGTCCCGCGCAGCGGGAGGAGAGGCAGCGCTTTATGCGCGAAGATGAACTGGCGCCTCCCCCTGACTGGCGGCACCTGAGGAGACAGCAAGGCATGCTGGGACAGGTAGTCTCCTGCCAAAGAGTTGGGTGCCTCTGGGGTAAAGCTGCGATGGCATCCGTGTGCCCTGGGACTTCAGTCCCACCAGGGTTCAAGGGTGCTGCAGGCAATGACTCCGGGTCGTCAGCAGGCAAGTTAGGCTCCTTTGCCACGGGGGAGAGGCAGCGCTTTATGCGCAAAGATGAACTGGCGCCTCCCCCTGACTGGCGGCACCTGAGGAGACAGCAAGGCACGCTGGGACAGGTAGTCCCCTGCCAAAGAGTTGGGTGCCTCTGGGGTAAATCTGCGATGGCGTCCGTGTGCCCTGGGACTCCAGTCCCACCAGGGTTCAAGGGTGTTGCAGGCAATGACCCCGGGTCGTCAGCAGGCAAGTTAGGCTCCCGTGCCGCGGGGGGAGAGGCAGCGCTTTATGCGCGAAGATGAACTGGCGCCTCCCCCTGACTGGCGGCACCTGAGGAGACAGCAAGGCACGCTGGGACAGGTAGTCTCCTGCCAAAGAGTTGGGTGCCTCTGGGGTAAAGCTGCGATGGCATCCGTGTGCCCTGGGACTTCAGTCCCACCAGGGTTCCAGGGCGTTGCAGGCAATGACCCCGGGTCGTCAGCAGGCAAGTTAGGCTCCCCAGGAAAAATATGAATTAAACTGTAGACTTGTTGCCAAAATGCTAGCCAGACATCACCCTTCATGATTTCAATATGTAAAGTAACACGACCAATACGGCATATGTGGTGAACAAGGCTCTAGCCAGGAGCCAAAAAGTGTTGAGTCCATTTTGCCACTGTAATCGCTTTTTGTATGAAATAAAGCAGCAATAAAACTCGCAAGTGCATGATGCTTCACGTTTTAGAGTATTGTAATGCATAGTGGAGCACCTAACAGCCTTTCACATACCTACTCCGAGAGGCTGGGCTTCCTGTGACAAACAACACTGTCTTCTTATCTGTATACTTACCTGTCCAACTTTTATAGTAACCAAAACAAAAACATGCAAAAGAGTCATAATTCTGAAGAAATATTGGTAGTCTGAAACTGTGGATCTGAAATTGAGATTTCAGCTTATAGGTCTGAGTTTTTTCTATTTGAATTTGTACTTGAGTGTCTTTATAAAAGCATTTGGCTTTGGTCAGGCAAGAATAATCGATCCACTGTATGACTGGTCTCGTCAAGTGGGCTGACTGTTGTGGGTGTGGTAAGAGTATTCCATGATTCACTTGTTCTTTCACCCCACCTGACTCAGCAGACTAAGGACCTCAGACTGGTTTGATTCTATGGATGCCTCGCAAGTGGTTTAAACAATGTTTTCTGCTTGTATTCAGCTTGCTTTTATTTTCATTTTATTGATGGTCTTCGGTAGCGCCACTTTACCAGGAAGGTGTTAAGCGCACTTTACAAAAAAACAGGAAGATACAATGCCAAAGAGAGAACAAAGATGAATCATATGAAAGAAGTAGGAGAAAAAAGAAAAGAGACCACCATGGATAATTTGGCAGAGTTAGTGGAGTTGAAAACAGAATAAATGCATTCAAGGGTGGAGTCTTAAAAGGAGACTGTTCTTGGTCCAAAGTACTCTCTCTCCGCTAGACATCGTAAGAAGAGCTATGAAGTAAGGAGGGGCCTTATGATGAATGATCTTGTGGGTGAGAGATCCGATTTTGACTTGTGTCTTGGCATTTGTGGAGAGCCAGTCAGTTTCCTCAAGATTGAGGTGTAATAAAATGTATGTGAGAAGGAGACTAGCTGCCCACAAGCATGAACGATCGCCTTGATGGAAGTGAGCGAAGGTATTGGAAGACTCTGAAGAAAAGAATTGCCAGAGTCTCGGCGAGAGATGATTAAGCTGTGGGCTGCACTTAATTGTTGTTTGGGGTTTAGAAGATGATTTATTTTCATCAGGGTGGAAAGGAAATAATTTGCTGTTTGAGCAATTTCATTGATGTGCGGGATTATGGTCTAGGAAGTGCCAATGACGAAGCTCAGGGATCTTACTATAGATCAGGTGATAAGAGATTTGTTGAGAAAGAGTCCATTAAGCAGAGCGAGGTCCATTTTGGTTTTGTTTCTGAGGGTGATGGGTAAGAATTCTGCCTTTTTAGTTTTTAGGAGGAGGAAGTTGATTGACATTGAGTGCTGTACTTTTAAGAAGCAGGACTTCAAGGTGTGGGGTTATGCTTCAGGCATGATGTCTTCAAGTATAGCTAAGAATTGTCAGCATACTGATGTATAGATATGTTGAACTCTGTAAGTTGATCAGATAACGGCTTTAGGTAGATCTTAAATAGTAGCGGGCTATGGTAGTGCCCAGAGGTGCATTACAATGCACAAAGCACCATGAGGAGCAATTGTCGACTATTTTGACCAAGTTTTAACGATTGCAAAAAGTTTTAGCGATTGAGAATGTAGGATGAGTACCATCTTAGGCCCTAAAATTTGTGTCCAGTAACTTCTAATGCTAGGGATGGATAAAGCATTTTGTTTGGTTTGCATTCAGTGATGTTACATAAGAAGCTCTCTTAGCATTCCTAGCTTTCTGTGTCTTCTATGGGGAATTCAATTACTTGTGCACTCAAGGTAAATGTAGTTGCAATAGATTCTCACTTTGTGCAAGAACTTACACTCTGGAAGAAGAGAATTTGGAATGGAAGTCTGATGGAAATTCAATATAAGTAAGTATATTAACACCTACCTCTTTGGGTATTCACATTCCTATTACCTGCAGTTTACCGCCCTGGAAACTCATGCAAACGCTGGGGGATATTCTCAAGAACGTATGTTAACTATCACCAAATTCGCTTAACACAACTTCTCACATTGCAGTCTATCGCGGGAAAATAACACCGTGTTAACGCAGTATTCCCAACCAAGCGGCACCATGCGATAGTCCCACAATAACGCGACAAATGCCCGCGTTAAAATTAACGCGATGCCGAAAAAATGCGAAACACGAACGCCAAAAAAGTAGCGATGTCCCAAATCGTGAAACAAAAATCAGCGATAACCAGCGACAGGCCTGCGATTCCCACGCGACATGTGGAAAAATGCACTATAAAAGCAGAGAAAAAAAAGGAGAAAAAATTTAACTGCGTAGCACCATGGATGCACCCAGACCGAGTGCAGAGGACAACGCGAACCCCACAAGCCCCACAGATAACCAGCCAGGAAACCCGGGCCCGGGGGAGGGCAAGGAGAAGAGGAAGAGGAAGACGGGGTTCAGTCCGCAGGAAAACCGGATCATCGTCACGGAGGTGACAGAACACTAGCAACAACTGTTCGTCACCTCCACTGTGTCATCGGCAACACAAACGGAAATATGGCAGCACATCGTGAACAACGTGAATGCAATCGGAGTGTCGAGGAGGACAATGGAAAAGGTCAAAAGGCGCTGGAATGAGGTGAAGGGCAAAACCAAGAAGAAACTCGATGCCAACATGAAAGCAGCAACACAGGTTGGAGGTGGGGGACCAGCGGCACACCAGGAGCTGGATGACATTGAGAAAATGGTGGCCACAGTCATCAGTCGGTGTGAGAAGTTGGCCTGGTATATGCTGTTCACTAATTAAAGTGGACACCTTGCACCAGGGCAAATCGACTCTTATGGTAGATAGGTTTAAGACAACCTTTTAAAGAAAGCTATCCTAGTGGTAGCTGTGGAGAGCAGCCTTCAGGCTAAGTCTCGGAGGAATGTAAAGCAGCTTGTTTTACCATATAATCTCTTGAATCACCAAATGAAAAGACACCACACAGGTATATATATCAAATATATATGTATTTATTTCTAAATAACTCTCTACTAATCTCTTTATGAGATTGGAAGACAAACATATGCACAAATCAACGTTTCACAATAAGTTAAGCACAAAATGTGGCTGGGGCCCTAGGGGCTTACCAGACCATATACTAAGTAAGAGACTTAGGGACAACGACTTGCAGGGAGACAAGGCCTAGGGCCTTCAGAAGTGCTGGGGCCTCACGAAACCACCCAAGGCAGGTAAGTAAAGGACCCACGGGGGACGCGTGCAGTGTAGATACACAGGCGCGGATCGCCGTTGACTTCAATGGGGCAAGTCGCGGTTGGAAATAAAGAGTTTTAGGATACTTCTATAGAACCTACAAGCAAGTCACTTACAGGGTAAGTCGTTCTAGGGCCCACACCCACAGGAGCACCGTAGTGCTGGAGTTACCTCGTCCAGGGAAGCCGGGTGCACAGGTGTCCTTTGGTGTTGGGTCGCGGCGTCGTTTTCAATGGCGAACAAAGAAGACTTGCTGCTTGCGGGAGCTGAAGAAGTGTCCGGTGGAATCCAAGCCTGGATTCTGAAGAAGGATGACCTGAAAGCAGAGGGGACAGTGTTCAAAGTCACTTGGCAGTGACTCGGGGCAAGGAAGATGGATGCCCACCGTCGTCGAGTGATTCAGGTCGGTTGTGGGTGCCTTGACTCTTCAGCCACGTAGTCCAGGAGGCGTCGACAATGACCAGGAGCTGGATTCAGTGTGTCCCTCGACGTCTGCAGCTGACTGCAGTGTCGGTAACTCGATCGGAGCCAACAAGCCTTGGCAGCCGCAAGTCTTGGGGAGATGAAGAAAAGTCGATGGCACAGACCAGCAAGGTCTGAAGGACTCACCCAGCAAGGGTAAGTCAGGGCAGGGCTGGAGCAACCAGGGGAGCCCTTTGGTTTCTTTAAGAAGTCTTCTGGGGACCCACAAGCCGGCGGGCAAGGGATCGCAAAGACACCTCGGGCGGAATCACTCAACAGGGGCCCACGGTCACTCGGGACGGTGTAGGCCTCTGATCTTCGGAGGGATTCCTGCTGGAGGTCGGGACCACACGTGGTCTAAAGCACAAGTTCGTAGATCGTTGTGAAGGGGTTGCACTCGACAATAGTGCACGGTACCCAGGGGTCGTAGTTCCTCGTTACTCATGGGGTCCACTTGCCTCAGCTTCGCTGGGGACTCACGATGGCCTGGGGGAGGTCAGGAAATCCACTTCTTGGGCTGCAGGGACTTCGGACTCCGGCGGGAGCGGCGTAGTTTGCGACCATCGTTGTCGTTTTTGGTGCCTGCCAAGCAGGGGAGTCACTCCTTGACTCCAAGGGAGATTCTTCTGTCTTCCAAAGGTAGTGGAACGTCGAAGGGCCAGGATTCTTCTGTAGAGCGTCGTCCAGGGGTTATCTGCTTTGCAATGGCAAGGTTCCCCCTCTTATACTAAAAAGAGGGGATGGACTAGCTCTATGACCCCACCTATGGGAGGGTCAAGGGAGGGGTGGCTACACCCACTTCCCTTTGTCCAGTTTCGCGCCAGAGCAGGGGCAGGTAGCCCCTGAGCTGGTTTGAACTGGCATATGCACAGAGGAGCCTTCTGCTCCCCCAGTGCAGGACTTCAAAGCACTCTAAGAGTGCACCCACCCAGCCCCAATACACTAAACCCTGTCTGGGAGGTGGTTACACCTCCCTGTGACAGGATGCCTATTGTTGGGCTTCCTCCACTGCGAGTTTCGGTCATCAGCAGGAGGGCAGCCCAGTGTCTGTGACTGGTGGCATCCATTTTGTGATGCCAGGGCTCTTTAGGATTCTACCGCGTTTCCACAGCAGGTACATGTCTTATCCCTCTAGAAGGGTGGAATGCTACCCCCGCCGCCAACATTGGCGGGGGGTAGTATTCCAAGATGTTTGACACCAAACACGACATGTTTTGATGCAGCCATTCCAAAGTTAGCATTTACCGCGAGGATATAATGCACTTAAGAGTATATGGTTTAACCGCATCCACAAACAGCACCAGAGAATAGACTCTGAGAGCTGCAGAGGGGCCCTGCTCAGGCAGAGGCACCCCCTCACATAGAAGCCAAGCACCCTGCCCTCAGGATTGATAGGGCCTGCCTTAGGGGTGACTGATAGGTTTATATGTGTGTGCTGGAGAGATATAGGAAACCTATATCTCAGTGAGGGGTGCTAGCACCACCTCACCCAGGCTGCAGTAGCAGGCCTGTGGTGTCAGATTTAGTCTGCTTCCCAGGGGTGGCATAATACATGCTGCAGCCCCTGGTAGGCCTGTGAAGTACCTAAGCCCTTGGCACCTAAGGTACCATATACTAGGGACTCATAAGGCACTACAGTATCCAATCACTAGTGCAACTAGAGTGCACTCCATGTCATTTAGAGAGAGCAGATAGACTGGGGCCCTGAATAGCAGGGTCCCAGTCCAACTAAGTCATAAACCAGCAAAACACCATAAAAAACAGTGGGGGCAACCATATAGTCAGATTCCACCTTCCTACATAACCCCCCCAAACGAAAGGAGATAAGGCTAACCTTGGCCAGTTGAGCCTTTATTGACTAAGTGGCCATATAAGGAAGCACCTGCACTAGCATGGTTGCCCCCTGTCTTATGGTCCACTAAGCAATCCCTCACCCTAAGGGTATGAGAGGGTCTCCACCATGGGGAATCACTACCTGTGGTGTGCTTTGGTAAAGTACCAGGCTGGTGAGGTGTCTGAGTAGGGAAGTGTGGCCCTAGGAATGTTGGCCTCAGCTTTCTCAGCTCACTGGTCACCATGTATGCCTGTCTTTCCATGACTGAGTGGTACTCTGCTCTAAGGGTCAACCTTTGACTGCCTACAGCCGGGGGTTGGGTCCCTTTGGGTGGAACACTGGAGGGACATGGCATGTTTGGAACCTTTTGGTCCCAGGTTTGCCCTTGCCTAACAGAGTCCTTCTGGGGAGGTCCCTACATAAAGGTATGGGGGATCCCTCAGTGGGTTGAGGAATTTCTACCTGGCTAGGGCTACTTGCCTGGGTGCCCCTAATCTGCTGATGGGGGGGTTCCTCTGGACAGGGGGCCCTGGGGGGTCCACTGACCTCCCTGACCTCTGCAGCCCTGGGCTGACTGAGGCAGGGTAGAGAGGGGCAGGTTACCTGCTCCAGACTGGGTACCACCTTGTAAGGGTCCTCTGCCATCAGGGGGGTGGCCAGGCCAGGCCTGACTACCTCTGTGGCAGTTCCTTCACTAGGGGTAGGGTCAGTTCCCTGAGGAGGCTGACCCTTACCTACTGTCTGGAGGGAAGAAGACTTTTCTTCAACCCTTGTGCTCTCTTCTGGGGGAGAGTGGGCCATTCTTCCAGGCTCCATCTCTCCAAAATCTTGGGCTGGGGCTGTGGCCATCACAGCCCCACTAACCTTTACAGGGACACCCAACATCTTCAGATGGGTTTGGTGTTCAATTTCAGCCCAGGCTGAAATTTCCAGATCATTGCCCATCAGGCAATCTACAGGTAAGGTTGGGGACACTGCCACTCTTTTTGGGCCTGTGACCCCCTCCCAGCTGAGATTGACTATGGCCATGGGGTGATCTGTTCTGACACCATCAATGTTGATCACCTGGTATTTAAACTCAGGTAAAAGCTGGTGAGGGGGACTAGTTTCCCTGCCACCATGGTGACACTAGCCCCTGTGTCCCTAAATGCCACAGCTTTCTGACCATTAATTATTGGCTCCAGTCTGTACCTGCCCAATGCTGTGGGACCCACGGTAAAGGTGGCAAATCCTATACCACCATCAGAATCTGAGGAGTCTGTTGAGGGGGTCCTGTCTAAACTAGGGCCCACCTCTGTTCCTCTTGCAAAAGCACCTAACTTTTTGGGTGCACTACTCCCAACTGGAGGATTACTACTGGTAGTACCAGGAGGGGTGGTAGTAGTTGTTGGAGGAACATTTTCTTTATTGCCATTCCTGGGACAACTGGGATCAGATTTCCAGTGCCCAGGCTTTTTACAGACATGGCAATAGGGTTTCTTTTCAGGAGAGGAAGGAGTTTGGGACCCACCCCCAGAAGAGGAATTTTGGGGCCCTGTAGTGGACTTATCCTTGGATTTATCCCCACCTTTCTCTTGGGACTTGGTAGAATCTTTCTTGTGGTCACCACCCTGATTCTTAGGCCTTACTCTGGTTCTGACCCATTTGTCTGCCTTCTTTCCCAATTCTTGGGGAGAGGTCAGATCAGAGTCCACCAGGTACTGGTGTAAAAGCTGGTTTTGACAATTATTAAGGATCTGTTCTCTCATCATTAGATTATAAAATCCTTTGAAATCAGTAACCCTACTGCCAACCAGCCAACCCTCCAGAGCCTTGGATGCACAATCTACAAAGTCTGTCCAGTCCTGAGTCTGTGCCTTCTGGGTATCTCTGAACTTCAACCTGTACTCTTCAGTGGTTAAGCCAAACCCATCTATCAGTGCACTCTTCAGGACCTCATAATCATCAGCATCCTCCTCTCTAACAGTGAGGAGCTTGTCTCTTCCTTTATCTGAAAAGGAGAGCCACAAGATTGCTGCCCACTGCTTTTGGGGGACCTGCTGTACTCTACAGGCCCTCTCCATAGCAGTTATCCACTTGTGGATATCATCCCCACTCTGGTAGGGAGGAACAACCTTGCTCAGGTTCCTATGGTCAGGAATATATTCTCTGCCTCTAGGGACACTGTTGCTGCCACCAGGGGGTTCTAACCCCTCTTTCTAGAAGCTCTCTGGATCTCCAGGGCTTCCCTATCCAGGGCCAACTGCTTGGTTCTGAGGGCCACTCTGGCTTCCTCATACTGGAGCAGTTTGCACCTTCTCTCAGAGGAGGTCTCTCTTAAGGAAAAGTATGAGCTCCTCTGCTGGACAAATTCTCTGCCAGAGTGATAAGAGTGGTCAGATTCCCTGGAAGGGGATCTGTGCCTCTCCTCCTCTCTGTCAGTTCTCTTAGGGAGGATTCCTCTGTCCTTTTCAGGCCCCTTGAAGCCTGGCCCTTCAATCACAGAGTCTTGGTCATTCTTATTTTCATCATCTGACCCAGATACTATGACTGACCCACCCACTGATTCAAACCCTTTAGCTCCTAGAGCCAATCTAAGGTCATCTGCTGTCAGCAGATCTATCAGGTGTAGTGTTGAGGGACTCTGTCCTAGTCTCAGGTGTCTGTCAACACACATGGCTCTCAAGTCAGAGAAAGCCATGTCCTTATACTGAGGCTGAGTGGATCCACTGGGTCCACCCCTTAAGGACATTCTAGTGTTGTGCAGTGTTGTACTACCTACACTAGTTTGTGGCCTACTGATCCTAGCTTGAGCTGTGGAAAGGGTGTGCTATCCCTTGGCACACAGCTCTAAGTTCAGTAGAACTTATTGATACTAAGCTTGACTTTATATGTACCTTGAGTACCTATAATGGTTTTCAGTTAGTAATTCAAATAGAGATTTTCTGGTAAAACAATGGCAAGCTGGAATCCCACACGCTGCCCACCAATGTGAGAAGTTGGCCTGGTATATGCTGTTCACTAATTAAAGTGGACACCTTGCACCAGGGCAAATCGACTCTTATGGTAGATAGGTTTAAGACAACCTTTTAAAGAAAGCTATCCTAGTGGTAGCTGTGGAGAGCAGCCTTCAGGCTAAGTCTCGGAGGAATGTAAAGCAGCTTGTTTTACCATATAATCTCTTGAATCACCAAATGAAAAGACACCACACAGGTATATATATCAAATATATATGTATTTATTTCTAAATAACTCTCTACTAATCTCTTTATGAGATTAGAAGACAAACATATGCACAAATCAACGTTTCACAATAAGTTAAGCACAAAATATGGCTGGGGCCCTAGGGGCGTACCAGACCATATACTAAGTAAGAGACTTAGGGACAACGACTTGCAGGGAGACAAGGCCTAGGGCCTTCAGAAGTGCTGGGGCCTCACGAAACCACCCAAGGCAGGTAAGTAAAGGACCCACGGGGGACGCGTGCAGTGTAGATACACAGGCGCGGATCGCCGTTGACTTCAATGGGGCAAGTCACGGTTGGAAATAAAGAGTTTTAGGATACTTCTATAGAACCTACAAGCAAGTCACTTACAGGGTAAGTCGTTCTAGGGCCCACACCCACAGGAGCACCGTAGTGCTGGAGTTACCTCGTCCAGGGAAGCCGGGTGCACAGGTGTCCTTTGGTGTCGGGTCGCGGCGTCGTTTTCAATGGCGAACAAAGAAGACTTGCTGCTTGCGGGAGCTGAAGAAGTGTCCGGTGGAATCCAAGCCTGGATTCTGAAGAAGGATGACCTGAAAGCAGAGGGGACAGTGTTCAAAGTCACTTGGCAGTGACTCGGGGCAAGGAAGATGGATGCCCACCGTCGTCGAGTGATTCAGGTCAGTTGCAGGTGCCTTGACTCTTCAGCCACGTAGTCCAGGAGGCGTCGACGACGACCAGGAGCTGGATTCGGTGTGTCCCTCGACGTCTGCAGCTGACTGCAGTGTCGGCAACTCGATCGGAGCCAACAAGCCTTGGCAGCCGCAAGTCTTGGGGAGATGAAGAAAAGTCGATGGCACAGACCAGCAAGGTCTGAGGGACTCACCCAGCAAGGGTAAGTCAGGGCAGGCCTGGAGCAACCAGGGGAGCCCTTTGGTTTCCTTAAGAAGTCTTCTGGGGACCCACAAGCCAGCAGGCAAGGGATCGCGAAGACACCTCGGGCGGAATCACTCAACAGGGGCCCACGGTCACTCGGGACGGTGTAGGCCTCTGATCTTCGGAGGATTCCTGCTGGAGGTCGGGACCACACGTGGTCCAAAGCACAAGTTCGTAGAACGTTGTGAAGGGGTTGCACTCGACAATAGTGCACGGTACCCAGGGGTCGCGGTTCCTCGTTACTCGTGGGGTCCACTTGCCTCAGCTTCGCTGGGGACTCACGATGGCCTGGGAGAGGTCAGGAAATCCACTTCTTGGGCTGCAGGGACTTCGGACTCCGGCGGGAGCGGCGTAGTTTGCGACCGTCGTTGTCGTTTTTGGTGCCTGCCAAGCAGGGAGTCACTCCTTGACTCCAAGGGAGATTCTTCTGTCTTCCAAAGGTAGTGGAACGTCGAAGGGCCAGGATTCTTCTGTAGAGCGTCGTCCAGGGGTTATCTGCTTTGCAATGGCAAGGTTCCCCCTCTTATACTAAAAAGAGGGGATGGACTAGCTCTATGACCCCACCTATGGGAGGGTCAAGGGAGGGGGTGGCTACACCCACTTCCCTTTGTCCAGTTTCGCGCCAGAGCAGGGGCAGGTAGCCCCTGAGCTGGTTTGAACTGGCATATGCACAGAGGAGCCTTCTGCTCCCCCAGTGCAGGACTTCAAAGCACTCTAAGAGTGCACCCACCCAGCCCCAATACACTAAACCCTGTCTGGGAGGTGGTTACACCTCCCTGTGACAGGATGCCTATTGTTGGGCTTCCTCCACTGCGAGTTTCGGTCATCAGCAGGAGGGCAGCCCAGTGTCTGTGACTGGTGGCATCCATTTTGTGATGCCAGGGCTCTTTAGGATTCTACCGCGTTTCCACAGCAGGTACATGTCTTATCCCTCTAGAAGGGTGGAATGCTACCCCCGCCGCCAACATTGGCGGGGGGTAGTATTCCAAGATGTTTGACACCAAACACGACATGTTTTGATGCAGCCATTCCAAAGTTAGCATTTACCGCGAGGATATAATGCACTTAAGAGTATATGGTTTAACCGCATCCACAAACAGCACCAGAGAATAGACTCTGAGAGCTGCAGAGGGGCCCTGCTCAGGCAGAGGCACCCCCTCACATAGAAGCCAAGCACCCTGCCCTCAGGATTGATAGGGCCTGCCTTAGGGGTGACTGATAGGTTTATATGTGTGTGCTGGAGAGATATAGGAAACCTATATCTCAGTGAGGGGTGCTAGCACCACCTCACCCAGGCTGCAGTAGCAGGCCTGTGGTGTCAGATTTAGTCTGCTTCCCAGGGGTGGCATAATACATGCTGCAGCCCCTGGTAGGCCTGTGAAGTACCTATGCCCTTGGCACCTAAGGTACCATATACTAAGGACTCATAAGGCACCACAGTATCCAATCACTAGTGCACCTAGAGTGCACTCCATGTCATTTAGAGAGAGCAGATAGACTGGGGCCCTGAATAGCAGGGTCCCAGTCCAACTAAGTCATAAACCAGCAAAACACCATAAAAAAAATTGGGGGCAACCATATAGTCAGATTCCACCTTCCTACAGTCGGGATACGGTGCCAGGAGTCGGGGATTGGGACACTGCTCAACATGACCTGACACAACATCAACAGGGTGAGTACCGACCAGGGACTGGGGGGACAGGGGGAGATGGGCACAATGGCACACATGCACAATTAAGTAGAGCACACTGCACACCCACAATGACTCTGGATCATGTCCCTGATCCCCGTGCCACACTGCAGCACACATACAGAAACTCAGGGAATGTGTGTTGAATTTATTTGCACAATGCTGTGCCTGTGGTCATTTTGTACTGTCTCATGATTGCTAAGGACTGCCACAATGTGACGTCCTCATGTGAAGAAATTGTCAATGATGTTGCTCCTACGGGCTATTCCTGCTGCAGCTGCAGTGGGGTGTAGTCCACCTGCCTCATCTTCCTCATCATCGTCCGGTGCATCTGGCACTTGTAACCATGGAGCATTGGTGCGTACACATATGTTGTGCAACACACAACATGCAACGATCATCTTGCACACAATGTCTGGGCTGTACAGGAGCCTCCCACCTGTGATGTACAGGCACCTGAAACGTGACTTCAACATGCCAAATGTGCATTCCACGATGCCCCTGGTGCGTTTGTGGGCCCAATTGTACTGCCTCTGGGCCTGTGTGTTCGGGGCTCGGAGGGGTGTCATCATCCAAGGGCAGAGAGCATATCCTTGATCACCTGTGACAGTGCAGAGAGACATGAGTCAATAGTTGGTTCTGCATGATGTGTTGGCAGGCTCACTAGTTGATTGGCGTGTGATATGTGTGTCATAGTGATTCCTGTGTGACATGTACTACTTCTAGCAAATGAGCGCCATCAATGTGTATTACGTAGCCTCACTGCTGCTCCTCCCTCCCCCCGAGCCTAATTACTTGTGTGCGCTGCGCGGTTGCATCACTTGCACTTCTACGGCACACCATTGTCATGCCTGTCTGCGCATGTCCACAAGCCTGACAACGACACTGTGATGTTGTGCATTGAAGGTGGGCGGCCACGTGTGTGTAGGCCTATGGTAAGGATAGGGCGGACACAGATGTAGAGTTCATGGCTGGCTGAACTCACGATGCGGTCGAGGCAAGACCTTTGGCTTATGCTGCGGCAATAGCGATACACACACAACAGTTGGGATGCATGATCCCGGACCCCGAGCGGGCTTGCGCTCATTCACTTATCCCTTCGGCCGAGCCCGCACTCCAGGGGCATATTACATTGCAACTTTGTCCATTGAGGGACGGGTGGCGCCGACACTACAACAGAGACACACGCATTAGGTACTTCATTGGCAAGCCCAACACTTAACCACGCCCAGAGCCCCGGGGTGATCATCCACACCCCTACGCTGGACTGTCGTACGCCAGCCCACTCCGGCAACACCTACAGGGGGGTACGACACAGCTACATGTCCCAGGTCTCACCCACTGCCTGAGGCGACATGGTTGCGTCCGCTGTACACAGCACAATGCAATGTGGCAGGGCCCGGGGCCCTCACGCATACACAATGACCACACGGACACACTTAGATAGTTTGTGGAACTGGCTACGGGCACGTTCACCCGGCCCCTTTTATTGCCAGGGTCACATGTTCAGTGACGCCTGTGCTGGATGGGTGTGGGGTGAGTGTGAGCCAGCCCTCACGGAGTGGTTGGTGCTGGCAACAACTACAACAGTGATCAGACAATCAGAAGTTCACAGTTCAAACAGCAAGGGTCCATGACTTGAGCTGCACGGAGTTAGTGGCCCCGGATGCACAGCGGCCGGCACATGGAACACCGCCACGGGACGGTGACTACCGGTGCACTGAGGTAGGGCCACGAGAGCTGAGCGGGTCCTCGTCGATGTCCAAGGTGCATGTCGCGGAGGGTTTTGGGGGACAGTGGAAGGTGATCTTCCAGGGCATGATACAGAGGGCAGTACCAAGCAGACACAGGCAATATGGAGGAGATGAATGCTACAGACTCATTTTTGACACCAAGTCAGTATCGGCTACATGATGATGAAGACAACCCCCAGGCCATAGACTCAGACACCACCAAAGTTCAACCAGAGAGTGTCCATGAATTTCGGGGCACGGAGTCAGTGGCACCAGAGCTGAAAGGGGATGCAGTCTGCGATGAGGCCTGTACAATGGTATAAACTCTGCCATTAATAAATCAAGACTCAGTTCCAAATGTGTGACCTACTTGACCGTAGTGTAGGCCGGAGGCAGCGGTCAGCAGGGGCCCCCAGCCATGTGTCCTTGGCTTGCGATGCACAGAGTCAGTGGCACCAGAGCAGTTGTTGGTAGTGTTCGGTCACCTCCGTAACGAGGATCCTTTTTTCATCCGGACTGAACCGCGTCTTCCTCTTACTCCTCTCCTTGCGTACAATGATATGGACTCTGCCATTGCACAATCAAGACTCAGTTCCAAATGTGTGACCTACTTGACCGCAGTGTAGGCCGGAGGCAGCGGTCAGTGCGAGCCAACTGCTGTCCAGCCAGCTCCTCCTGGTACTCTCACACACGACGTTGGAATGCCATGTGGCGATGATTTGTGGTTGACGGAGTTAGAAGCACCAGAACTGAGAGTGTGTGCAGCCTGCAACAATGCTGTGCCCTCCCTGGCCCGGACTGGATTTGATTGGTGTGAGGCCTGCTGGACCACAGTGTAGGCTGACACAGGTGACCCCGCGGTGCTGGGCTGCAGTGTAGGCCAAAGGCAGTAGTCAGCAATGGCCCACGGACACGTGTCGTTGGAATGCTATGCACATAGTTGGTGGCACCACATCGAAGGGAGTACGGTGATATAAAATCTGCCATAAACGTATGTACTCTGCCATTGTATGATCAAGACTCAGTTCCAAATGTGTGACCTACTGGACCGCAGTGTAGGCCGGAGGCAGTGGTGGAGTACGTCAATGAGAAAGGAGTACTGGAGGCCTGTGTCGCGGAGGCCGTGATGGTCTGAGGAGGCTGCCATGGTTGCGGGCCTCGGGCTTGGAGCTTGCACGAGCACGTGGTGGGCCCTCTCTGACACACGCCGGTGTCGGCAGGTGAGCAGTGAGGCCTGGGTGCGCTGGGGAGGGCAAGATGGGTCTTGGGACCAGCGGCCTGGGGTGCAGCAGGCGCACAGGATCGCAGGCACCACCGCTCATGGCGTCGGCCTCGTGGCGGGGTGAGAGGCGCCGCCCTAGCAGACACGTTGGCCATTCCAGAAGAGAACCACGCCCAGAGTAACTGGCTTTTTATTCACACCCCTACGCTGGCCTGGCGTACGCCGGGCCAGCCCACTCCGCTCACGCTTACAGGGGGGGACGTAACAAGCTACATTTCCGCATTCTTCCCCACTGGCTGCAGTAACATGGTTGCATCCACTGTCCAGTACACTGCAGACACCAGCAGTGTATGTCGACATGGAAATGTTTGTGGTCTGCATACTCAAGTCTTTCCAGCACATCCACGCCACACTTGGCGTTGTGTACATTCACATTCATGGGTCACTTGCCTCCTTCGCACATGCCTGGTTCCCACCTCTCCCCACATTCTGCTATTGTGTGGCTGAGGTGCCATGCCGTTGATGGCTTGTGTACATGGCTAGCCCAGGTTGCCACAGTAAGTTGGGTTGTGTCTGGAATGTGGGGATGTTGGTTGTCATGTTGTATGTGATTTTGTGACGTGTGCATTCCCAGAGTTGTGAGTTGTATGTTGGTGGAGTTGAGGTGTGTGGTGTGTTCAGTTGTTACTTACCGACGAGCAGTGCATTTCCATAGGTGCCATCCAAAAAGCGCTGGTTGATGATGGACTGTCGGAAGATGAAGAAATCATGCACACTGCCTGGGTAGTTGGCGACGACATTGGTGAAGAGTCCCCGGTGGTCCACTATTGCCTGCACATTGATGGAATGCGTGTGTTTCCTGTTGCGGTAATTGTGTGCAGTGGCGGCAGGGGGCACGAGGAGTACATGTATGCAGTCGATTTCCCCCAACACGTGCGGAAAGCCAGCTATGGCGTAGAAGCCTTGCTTGATCTCCAGCTGTTTGTGCGCAGTGTGTGGGAAGTAAAGTTGATGGGGTACCAAGCTGATGATGGCATCCAAGACAGGTGTGAGGAACTTTGACAGGGCTGGCTGTGAGACTCCTCCGACTATGGCAGTTGTTGGTTGGAAGGTCCCAGAGGCCAACAGGTGCAGCACGGCCAGCAGCTTTGTCTGCGGAGGGATGTTGGTTCTCCGCTGTGTTGGTACCGTCAGCCTGTGGGCAATGACGGTCAGGATGCGGAGGATGGTTGTCCTTTTGAGCCTGTAGTGGGCAATGACTTCCTCTGGCGTTAAGTCTCCGAGGCTGGTGCGTTTTCGGAAGGTCTGGTGTCTTTGTCTGCGCTGCCTCTGTGGTAGTCCGTGGGGGGGTCCTGGAGGGTGTGGGGGGCCTCGGGGTGGTGGCGGTGGGTGTTGTGGCCCTCTTGAGACCCGTAAGGGTGAGTAGCTGCGCTATATAAAAACGGACTTCTTGGGGCACCGAGCTGCATGATCAGTAGCTCCATGGCATCTGTTGTTCTTCTGGTGTGGCTGTGGGCTGGGCTCCCTTTTATGGTGCAGGTTGTTGTCCGACTTAGCACCAGGTAGGAGCAGGTGTTAAATCCATTCTGCTAATGTGCCTTAGCGCATGTTTTTGACTCTTATCGCCGATCTGGCTGGTCGTTGAGAATTTTGCGGAG
This sequence comes from Calotriton arnoldi, assembly GCA_963921515.1. Classification (NCBI taxonomy): domain Eukaryota; kingdom Metazoa; phylum Chordata; class Amphibia; order Caudata; family Salamandridae; genus Calotriton; species Calotriton arnoldi. Next base: position 146,927 of record CAWUFW010016992.1, read on the forward strand.
TGGTGTTTTCGCGGGTTTTTGCACGGGAACGCCTACTCTGCTTCTCATTAGCGTTAGTTGCCGGTGTCATCCGTGGCGATGTTTTTTGCGGCTGCTATCGCAGGTAAACTGGTTATATCGGCTGTTAGCACCTGCTTGTGAATGGTGCGATGAATTTATCGCCACTTTGGCTGCGATAAAGTGCCGCTTACTCGGTGATGAGTCCTTGAGAATATGCCCCTTAATGTTTTCATGGGAAGGAGTAAGTGTGTATTTCTCGCAGCTATAGGGATAGAACACCCCAGTTTCAAAAGGTGTTTGAAAGAAGGAGTTTCTTCACAGCGCAAATATTTTCCAGGTGGAGAAATAAAAACATAGTTAAGTGTGGAATTGCACGTTTGGTTTACAATTCAGAATACATAATTATTACATGTGTGAGTACTCCTGGAACTCGGCCTCCTTTGTAGATTTCAAAGGTTTACTTATGTATTTGTTGTATGTTTTTAGCAGTTTTATAAAGCGCTGGCAAGGCCTCAAAGAAGTGACATGGAGCCTTACAAAATGTTTCTTTGCTATATGCAGCACAAGAAAGTAAAAATGAAAAATGGGAAAAACATTGAAAACAGTATTATTTACAGTGGGATGCTGTTCTAGTTTAGACAATTCCCAGAGTTGTTCCAACAACAGTATATTTTATTTAATTCAGGAGAATGAATCAGTGTTTTAAGAAATCCCTGTATTTTTTTGTGAGATCAACAGCTAAAGTCAGACATTTTTCGAAACGCAGATGTCTTCCTGCGGAGGGAAATATTTGAATTCTAAAACCAGAGGCCTGTGAACTGACCCCACTGGAACAAACAAGGGGGGAGATTTACAAAAAAAGTCACGCAATGCAGCACAGTCCCCCGCAAGGCTGTGTTGCGTTGTGCGTCAGGGAGGGAGCAGGAGAGCGGCATATCTTTAGAGATATGGCTCTCTCCTCCCCTTATGCCGGCGCTGATTTCAGCGGCCGTTCGCCATGCACACACCTTAGCGCCATAGCGCTAGGGTGTGTGCGTGAGTCTAGCATAGGTTTTGTACAGGAAGGGTACTTTTCATGTACAAAATATTATGTCTAGACACGATGGAAAGCATTTCTCACTTTGTATGCGTGCTGCACAGTGCAGTACGCATGCAAAGTCGGAAAAGCATGGAGAAATGGAAGCATATTTCCTGTTAGCGCCTCCTTTGAAGGGGCGTTAACCTTTAACGCAAAATAATGTCTACAAATCTTTGTAAATATGGTTTTGCGTCAAAAGGCATGGGTGGGTACATGGTAACGCCCATGTTCCACCCATGTAACGCCCCCTCAGCACTAAGTAACGCAAAGCAGTGCTTCGCGCTGCTTTGTGCTACTCTGAGGGTGCTTTCCAGCACAAAACAAATTTTGCGCTGGAAAGTAAATAGCAAAAAAAACATTTAGCGCTAACCCAGCGTAAAATTTTTGTAAATCTCACCCTTCGAGACATAATTACCCGTGGTAGATGAAACTAATTGTTACAGGGAAACAAAGGTAATATGTGATGTTTTGTTTTAATTTCTCATTAAAAAGAAAAACGACTAAAATGGTCTATTTTAGACATTAACTTTGCCTGATTTTCGAGCCAATATCTCTAATGTATAATACACAGAGTTCTAACACAGGAGTTATTTTGTAACTATATAACAACGTCAGAACAATGTTACAAAGCACTTACTGCACCTGTAAACGTGTGTGTATACATAAGAGATATTAGCTCGTAAATACATAGTTACAATGCTGGTATTTCTTGTTATTTAGTCGGTGTTATTCCTCTGCTGCATAGTAAACCAAATATCTGATTACATGTTCATAGAAATGAATAATCTTTATGAAGTTCTTCCCACCATGGATACTGATTTGTTACAATGTTAAATCTGCAGATGACAAATTTGAAAATGATTAATTTGAAGATTGATAATTTGAAGCTGCCATGACTCATCAAACCGGAGATTAATTGAAAAAAGCTGTAAACTGTAACTGGCATTTCCATCTCCTGTTGTGTGCACTGCACATGATTAGTTTTGCCACATTGGTTACACCTGTCAAATTACAACAAAAATGAAAAACAACTGAAATCTGGATAGTCGGTTTAGAGGCAATCATTGTCTAATAAGTAGTGAAGATGAATCGCAGTGGCTGATCAACATAATTATTATCAAATTGTGTATATTCACGGATACTTCCATCAGCATTTCTACGAGTATGTAGATCTTTCCCTCCCCACACTACAATCCAGTAAAATATTTCTTAAAACTAATAAAAAAAGGTATATTACCGTTTATAAATCAAAATCACTTGTCTAAATTATGTTTTATAATGTACATTCCTAAAATATTGGCACTTGTTGCTATAAAAATAAGCATTGGTCAGAAATGAATGTGCAAATACAAGCAATAAAAACATTGGGCCTGATTACGATGTCGGGCAGACTTATGTCCATCCGACATCATTACGGAAAGGAACCGCCTGACCTAAGGTCAGCAGTTCCAACTGCAGGATTACAATGCGACTGCCCATAGGGAAGTACCAAACATCCATCTGTCAATTGAAGCTTGTGCGGCGGGCGGAAAAGGCACGCAGCACAAGCTCCCATTGACAAATGGAGGTTTGTAAACATGCCACACAATGCAGGGATGTTTAGGGGGGCACCTATGGTCCCATTGCGGAGGGTCAGGGGGGAAAGGGACCTTGCTAGGGGCACCCAAAGACACTTTCTGACAGCCTTGTCATGTCGGAAAGGCCGACATGAAATGGCCGTCAGAAAGTGGCATCATAATCCCGATGGCTGCGCCGAGCCTGGCTCCATCGTCATTAGGGGATTATGCTGGCTTTCGACGCTCCGAAATCCCTCCGCTGATTTAATTCTGACCGCCGTCATCTTAATACTGCGGTCAGAATGAAAACTACGATGTCGGGTGGAAAGCCTCTGACCGCTGGTCGGAGGCTTTCCGCCCAACATCGTAATCGGGGCCATAGTTGTGTTGTTGTTGGCCCACTTCTGGGAAACAGGGGTTGTTGATGTTGAGCATGATTCACAGTCCAGGTATTGCTTGTAAGCCCGCATACATCTTTCAATTCACTACGGAAAAATTGCCAAAAGGTGATTTTGCCCCCCTAAATCATGTACAACTTATCCCATAATTGTTTAATATTGCATGTGAACAAATCCCCCACTTGGAGGAGGGGAGTTGTCATTCCAGGGTGGGATTTCCGTGGTAAGTCAGTGAACAGAGTATTCTAAAACATCACTCTAGCACTCACCCATTATGGAAATGGTCTGACATTGTCTTCTGTCACAGACAAGAGCAAATCCCTTTCCAGAATAAGAAGGGATAGGGAACATCCCCAAAACTGGCAGCCCTAAAGGGCATGGGATTTCTCAAATTGGAGAAATATTTTCTCATGGAGAAAAAAATAAATATAATATGCTATTACACAAAGGTAATGGCATTGCATTATGCACAGCTCTGTGATGCTCAATTACTCATTTGGAAATGAGTCTGAACTAGTGAAAAGAGAAATTCACAAAGGATTCTTGTAATTCACAGGAAACATGGGAATTTTCCAGCTTTCCTGCATTATTTCTTAAAGGATTTGTGAATTCCAGAAAGTCATAAATATGAATTCATTTAGGATTTGAAACCTTCTGGTGCTGCCTAATGTCCCTCTCTGTGAATTTGATCCACTGTCTTCGGGTCAGGGGGCTGCATTCCTTTAATGACTTTAGTGGGCCTCACCATATACTTCATTGATCCCCTAAAACCCATACCCTGTTCATTTACTGATTCCTTTGTGCCTGCGACTATATAAGAGTCAAGCAGTGATCAACTCCTCAATGCTCAGTGCCTGCCAGGTGACTAATTCTTTGTAAACTGCCTGAAGTCCTGCCTCAGATGGGGCATCTCTCCTGCCCCCTTACCTTAAACTGATATCGCCCACAGACCTTGAGCTAGAAGTCCTGACCTGTGGTCATGCCCAGACCCTGCTTTGGAAGTGATGTCATTATCAGGACCCCACAATGCAAGAAATGACATCTACTTTGGATATTGGTTAGCAAGTACTGGCATGGAAGTAGCATTACCCCTGCACCCCGACCAGGGGGTGACATCACCCATCTCCCCAGGACCATGCAGTAATGTCAACCATGAACCCTGATGGCCCTGTCTTTGATCAAGGATTGCCTGGTGAACCAACATTTTAATGTTAATGATAAATTAGATTTGGACATAAATGAACAGCTTTTCGGACAACATTGAGTAAAAGTAGTCAATCCTCCTAAGGAACATGAGCCTAATTAACACCAGCTTTGGAGTTATTGGGAACTGGAAGATGCTGTTTGCCTGCTGCAGTGGGAGGTTAGTTATCCTCAATTTAATAAAGGCCTTTTTTAACAGATCCATACATTCTGAGATTCTAGCCACTGGAATTTGTTGAAAAATACGTTAATTCAAGTCAGCATTGATTTTAGAAATTGTGTGTATCTGGGTGCTTCTGAAAAAAAATTGACTCATCAACATCTTATTCAACATTTCACCAGCAGCTATTTTTTTGTGTCTGAGATCATACCTTGACACTACTAAGCTCTCATTTCGGGTTGCCAGTATTAACAAGAGTACTACTTAAAACCATGTGTATAGCTCAAAATATATTCCTTCATAAGTCCCTTCTAGTTGTCAAATTCTAGAACTATGTCCCTGGTAGGAATCTAACGTCCATGATCATCTCAAAAGATAAACTGACACAATTAGGATGCTAGAGGGAAAAGGCCATATTATCCACGCACTGAATTACATTACAATGAAAAACACAAAGAATAAACAAAAACTAGAATACTAGCCTTTACAACGCTGAGTACCATTGACACCTAATTGTTTGATCCAAAGTGTGTGATTATGCACTTTTGTGCATAGTCAAAAGATCAGGCATCAATAGCATTCCACACAGTACAGTGTATTATTCTAGAATCTGATTATTCATTGTATTGTAATGTCACCCATTAAACTTGCTTACTTGCTGGTAAATTTCACGGAGCAAAGACATTAAATTTGAAACCCTTAGCCGAGGCATCACTGAAAACCCGAGCAAAAGAATAAATTGATGGATGAATTGCTGAACAATGCAAACATTGACCCCCAGTCACAATGATCTGGGTTTAATCCATCGTTCTTTTGCTCACTATGGCACCTCAATTTGGACCCAGCTATATGCAAATCAGTCTTGACCCCGTTCCTCATGGGAACAGTCCTGCCCAAACTGCCAAGCCAGGTTCTCCTTGGACCAGAAACAAGCACTGAGACCGGTTTCGGGGCATCACCCCGTATAAACCAGGCTAGCTTTGATCCAGTGGCGCAGTCGCCCTTTTGTCGCCCTAAGTGGGAAGGGTATGCCCAGACGTGGGCCACGTGCTGATTGCGCCACTGGATTTAAGCTAGTGGAAGAAGAGGTGGACAGCGGCGTGCAGAAACTAAAGCCCCCACCATCAGGCACCCTTCAGCAGAACCTCGGGGTTCGGGCAGCGGCCTGCACTGAGCGCGCTACCCGTGTGTAGAAAGGAGGAGGCGGGCAGCAGCGTGGAGTCAAGCTCGCTGCCTGCAGCTGCATAACTTAAGGGCCCCCACCATCAGCACCCTTCAACAAGGGCTCGGGCTGTGGCGTACGCTGAGCGCGCTGCCTGTGTGGTGAACAAGAGGAGGCATGGGATCAAGCAGGTTGCCTGCGACAAGGCTATACCCTCAACCACCACCGTGCACCAGCAGGGGATTGGGAGCCATCTGAGCTCCAAGCGATTGATTGGGACATTTTGGCCACACCTCCCACCAGCAAGGAGGATTCTTAAAGGGACAGAACACCCTTCGTTTGGTTACCGGCCCTACTGCCACTGGGGCACAAGCACCTAACTGGGATTATACATGGGACGCTTCAAGGAATCTGGCCGCTACAGGACTTGCTGTCCCAGCCTGCCGTGACTTTCAGGAGGGGCCACCAGCATCATCATCCCTCACCGTGCTTCAAGAGCGCCTGACATCTCCTGCGGCATGGGATGCGCGTGGACCATGCCCGGACCAAGGGCAAGCCCGTCCGTGCCCATTCATGGCTGACAGATGCTGGGCTGGGATACTCCCCTTGGTCTGATCAACGCTCAGGTTTGATGAAGAGACACTACGGTAGGACCCATACGCTCTCTCATACAGCTATTTCAAGGTGTTTGGCTGACCATCACAGTTATTTGAGGGTAGGGAAGGGTCTGGTTTTTACTCCCTTAGGCTTTCTCTTGGATACAATAGGTCACTTTCACACCTGTTGAGCACCAAAAGGCTTATTATACTCATATATTCTATCTCCTATTGCCTAGTCTGCTTAAAATCTTCACAAGTATAGTGCCAGCAGTGATGGGGAAATGAAAAGCTGCATGGCAAGCTGCCGCCAGGGGCAAGGAGACTGCATCTAAACCGCAACAAGAAAAATCCAGTATTTTGTCCTTCCTGTCCTCTGCAGTGGGCATCCTCGAAAAGGAGAGTACAAATGTGGAGGACGAGTTGGCTCTACGGGGAGGTAAGGGTCAACAGGCAGATGCTGGGCTTCTCCCTTACAGGCTGGCCCTCCTCAACAAATTTCATCACGACTAAGGCCTTGATTCATAATGGGCCCACACCTGTAGATTCAGGTTCTTCAACTTTGAAGGATACCAGCATAGACTCTTGCCCTCCGTCACACAAGCGGAAGAAGGGGGATGGGACAGACAATACGGGATCTAATGGTCCCCTGACACATGTGACGGATGCTTTTTCCAGCAAATCATTTGAAGACTTTATTGGATCTAAGCTCCAAGTTCTTATGGATACCTCATACAGGAAGTTAGTTTTTTTAATTAGGGTATACTTTCCCTTTTGGAACTGCATTGTGGTAACATTGAGCAAGCATTGTCGGGCATGGACGGTGTCTCGCGGAAATCAGTATCCTTTACTCCTGCAGTTAACGCCAAGGTGTAGAGGAAAACATGACATCTAAGGAGAAGCCTCGTGTAACTGAGCCCAATCCTAGGGTAACGCCTGTGGTTAATGAGGCAAGCAAATAAGGTCGCAGTCATATGTCGGTCTGTGGGGGACAGAGCCTGGGTGGAGAAAATAGCGGTCCCCTGCCTGCAGCAGATCTTTCAGGTCCTTCATCTAGTCATGCCACAGCTACACAAGTCTGGCCGCCCCCTTTTCTAGATGTTCCTACAATTGATCTCCCTCCTGAGGCTACTCCGTATGTGGTGGTACTTGGAAATGTTCCACCTTCAAGTGGTCACACTTTAGAATCATTTAATCAGTTAAAAAACAAGGTAACCTATTGGTTGGGCTCGAACTTGAACATAGGCCCAGTAATATACAATTGTATAAATATTGTCAGGTGGGTTAGCTGGCTGGGTGAGGGAATGAAGCAATTAAGGGGAGATTGCATAGTCATTAATCTTAATAGACATAATGTGGCGGCACAGGTACTTGCAGCAGCCAATTTTATTAGGTTTGACTCACCCTCTGATGTTCAGGTACTCCCCCTGGGCTTTTTTATAAACCCAAATTGTTCTGCTTTACACCATGGACCTTAGTTGGGCCCACAAAGCAGTGTATGTCCCATAAGTTAGTCCCCCTTTGATCAGCTGTGTCCAACAATAGGTTTCAGTGGTGGCCGGTGACATTTGAAAGTGGTGGGCGTAAACTTTCTGTCAGAGTGCACCGTGGCGAGCGAGCGCAGCGAGCGTGCACGAACATCTTAAGGGTGGTTCGGGGGGGTTCTCCCCCGCGAAAAGTTTGAAAAAAGAGTTGGTAAATGGTGCATTTTCAAGCAAATTTGAGAAGCAAGAAGGTTAATAAAGCAATTGTGAAAGTGCAGTTATTACATTAATAAAGGGATATCATGTCATATAACAACATGTAGATACTGCCACAAAGTTGGTTTTATAAAAATGGGTCTAATTGGTGAAAATTATAGCACAATTAATCAAATACATTGGCTTGAAGCCATACAATATTCAGTCAGGTCTATGGGGGACAGCATGTAATATTGCAATAATTCAGGGTCTGCCACATTACCTAGGAGCTATATATTACCAAAGCAGAAAATCATCTGCTTATAAAAATGTTGTGCCAAATACAAAAATGGATGCAAAGTGGTGGAGCATTGGCGCCACAGAAAATGTAGTGCCGGCCTGATACAGTCGGCCTAGTTGCATCTCAAAAGTTGGAAACTTTGTTCCAGTATCTAATGCCCAACATTTTACATGTGCATTAATACCGTGGTTTGCTTCTAATAGTATGATGATACACCAGCATACCACAGAACAGCCAATGTGACATCACAGACTGAACGTTCACTGATGCTCATTGTGACAGAAGACAGCTCACTGTGCCAATCAGCCACTCAAGCTGCCTGCTTTACAGTTCGTGATGCAATGACAGGTGCAGGTAACCAAATATACAGGTTCCAGTTTCACACATTATTAGCATTCAGTAACTACACATTCTGCTATGAAGACAGCACCCACACTGCTAAAATTAGAAAAACAAAGATTGCCATTGCAGATTCTACAATTGAACATGTGTAGTAAATAACACTGATTACACAAATTGATTCTGTGGGTACTATTTATTTTGCTCTGCATGCACACGTTCATAAAGGAATACACACAGAGACACGCCCGCATATGCAAACAATTGAACTTATGCACTTGTATTCATCATATACATAACAAACGAGTACAAGTACACTTCAGAGCATAGATGCCGGGACAGTTCCCTGTAGAAGGTTATTGAGACAATTTAACAAAATAACTTAATAAACTTGAGAGTGAACATGTTGTGTTTTGCTATCAATCGTGAATTCTATTTGTCTACTTTGTTATACAACACTTGCTGCTGCAGATATGGTCTTTAGTAACATTACCCAAAACAAAACATATATTACGTTTAATCAAAGGCACGTATCCTATGTAAAGGCCTCGGGCTGATGAAAGGATGAACGAGTGACATCTGGGCACAGAACTCGGCAGTGAGCTGTAATTGCGTGATTGTCTTTCTTATTAAACATTCTTTTGACATTTACCAAACTAAATTACAGTTAACGTATACTGTACCGCTACGTGCAAAATACGCAGCTCTGCCATCATGAAGGCCTCTGATTGTATGATCAAGTGTCTTTCACACTAGTCCACGCCTAGCCTGCTCCTTCCTTCCTCGGCCTCTGCACCCACCAGTGCCAGCACAGCCAAATACACGCACACAGACCCAGATTTGGAAGCAAATACACGCACGCACACCTATGCACACACAAACCACACATACTCAGACACACAACAGAGAAATACACAGACAACAGACACATTACCACACTTCAGCACATTGATGCAGAGGTGCCTTTCCTTTCTAGTGAGCACTAAGTGCTCCGTGGAGCCTGGGCCAACACCAAGGCACAGGGGCGAAGCTCAGTCAATAATGTTAGGTGGGTGTGAGGCAGTCGCGGCTCTTAATACTCGCAGAAGGGGGGGGTCGTGCTGGGGTTACCGTGGGGGGGGACGTAAAAATAAAATGAAAACTAGCTTACCTGACCGGGTCCGCCTCGCCTCTGCTCCTGGGCCGGGTCCCGCGCCGCCTCTGCGAACAGGAACAGGCATGCTGCTCCCTCCCTTCCTGTAAGCTAATCACAACGCTGCAATGGCAGCGTTGTGATTGGTGGGGAGTCCCGGACGGCGCCCAGCCGGGCACCAGTAGGGACGCCATTTTCTCTATGTAGGCTGCATGCAGCCTACATAGAGAAAATGTAGAGTGCGCATGACTGCTTTGGTCGGCCCCAGGGCCGACCAAACAGTCAGGGCACTCAGAGTGGTGCAAGCCACTCCTCCCCGACCCGCCCACCCACCCGCCCCCAACCAGGCATATCCTCCCACCCGCCCCCAACCAGGCATACCCCTGCCTTCTGCTTTCTCGCAGCGCGAGAAGCAGAAAATAAAATTGCATTTAAAATACCATTTTATTTTCTGCTTCTCGCACTGCGAGAAAGCAGTGGGGCGGCGCTCCAAAGCCCTAATGGAGCGGTCGCCATTGATAGGTTTGCCCAGTTGAGCCAATTGGATTCCTGTGATTGACTTGTAGGCTCTGACGCAGTCTGCGCTTCCATACCAGGTTCCCATAATTTTACTAGATCTGAATACCGTGGGGCAGTAACCGTATAAGATATTGCCCGCCCCAGTCTTGAGAGTTATAGTGCAACCCGTGGGGGAACCTATTATTGCCCATGATGATGATTTACAACTAATCAGCTGGAATATTGCAGGGCTTGCATCGAAGTTTAGGGATGAGAATTGGTTACGTTTCATCAGGGGTATTCACCTGTTTTGCCTCCAAGAAACATGGGCGACTATGAATACTTTTTTCTTCGAGGGCTATAAAACTTTTTTTAGGCCTGCTATTCAATCCTCTTCTGGTAGAGCTAAAGGTGGCTTGATTATCTTCATGTCACTTGAGATTAAGGGATGTGCCAATGAATTTCATACCAGGGATTGCACTTTACAAGCCATTAAAATCACATTATCTGGCTCAGTCGCTTTTTATTTGCGCAAACATGGTTTCAGCCTAACTCCTTCATGGACAGCTTGAGACAACTTAATCAGTCAATTGTAAAATGTCAGTGGGGGTTGATGAATTTTATAATTGGGGGCAATTTTAATATACACCTGGTCAAAATGTCCACTGATGATCCAATACCCATAAAAAAGTGTGTCTTCGCCTGGGTTACTTAGAGCATACGACTGAAGGGATCGCATTAATGACACAGCTCAATGATTTTAATCTCGATTTCTCCTTAGACATGCTGACTAACAACAAGGGTAAGGGATTCACTCCTACGTATATAGGAGTGGAGAGTGATGCTGTTATTGATTATATGTTTATGTATGCATCATTATATTATTTAATCACTAAGTTTAGTATTTCTCACCAAGTGTTCAGTCATCATAACCCTCTCATCTTAGCTGTAAGAGTACCCTGTCTGCAATATATGGGCTGACACAGAGATCTTGTTATACCCCAGACTCATTCTCACAGAAGACAATTAAGATTGGCTATGGTGGAACCCATGAATTTCCTCCACTCCTTATTTAATAGTTGTGCTAAAGAAGTTTCAACATGCCTTAACCTTTCTGTTTCAGACTCAAGGCGGCTCATTGCTTTTGGTTGTATAGCCCAAAATTCTGATGAGCTATTACATGTGCCATATACACAAACTAATAACTCTGCCCCCAAGTGGTTTGACATTGGGTGTTCCAAGGCCCTGGTAAGATAAAAAACACACTCAAAACAACTCATATAGATGTGGATCAGGTAGCGTCCTGTATACGTAATTATAAGGAGGAGTTGAAGAAAAGGAAAAGGACTTTGAGGGACATGGCCTGGGATGAACTGGTCCAAGCGAGCACAGTAAGAAATAGTTACATTTTTGGCACATAGTAAATCACCCCTGTTTTGCCCACGAGAATGTCCCACCATATTGCTGCTAGGGATTGGTTGACCCACTTTGAGAGAATGTATAATTGCTTGGATGTGCTAGTTTTGACTGAGGTGCAGGCACCGGTTCAGATGGAATCTAGGCATGTCTTTACACTGGAAGAGATAACAAAGGGCATAAAGGACCTAACCAGACAAAAAGCCCCGGGACCAGATGATATCCCACACGACTTATATGTCAGTTACCCAGAATTTTGGGGTCCATTGTTGACCTTGGTCTTGAACGCAGCAGTGCAGGAAGGCCCGCTTCCCTCATGGTTATCATCACTCATAGTCCCTATCTTTAAAAAAGGGGATAAAAACAATCCAGTGCTACATGCCCATATCTCTACTAGATTCAGTTGTAAAGGTAGTGGGGTGGGTGCTTTTAGATAGGCTGAGATGCTGGGCTGAAGACAACAAAATAATTTCTGATTCTCAATATTGGTTCCAGTCAGGCAAATCCACCATAGATCAGTGTATGAACCTATATGGTGGTTAATAAATACACAGTTGCACGCTCAGAGACAATCCACATGGCCTTTATGGATCTCACAGTGGCATTCGACCACGTCAACCATGATAAGCTATGGAAGATCCGGTTAGGTCTGGGCGTGGTCCCTAATATAGTATTGGTCCTGCATGAGCTTCACACAGAGACATCTGCTAGAGTCAGATATTCCAATGATTCTTTATGCACTGATAGCTTTAAGACGGGTCATGGGGTTTGACAAGTTTGCATCCTTGCACCATCTTTATTCACTTTGTATGTAAATGGCCTGGAACAGGCATTAATTGCAGCAAAAGTATACTGCCCATTGATTGGTACTCGTCTTCTACCAGTTCTTTTATATGCAAAACAAAATCTTTTAGCCTGAAAGGGCACTTATTGGCAAAGGAGGAGAGTTTCCCCTATCTGGGTGTGCTATTTGACTCCGATCTGAGCTGAAAGCCCCTGATTGGGACCAAAGGTCAGGAGCTCAAGAAGACCAAAGGAGCAGTCTTTAGCTTTTCTACTAGGCTGGGTAGTAGATCCCTCCAAGCCCTTGTCAAGATTTATCAGGCCAAGTGTGTGTCCAAAGCTCTATATGGGAGCAATATTTGTGTTTTTTTTTACCTACGTGAGCTCCAAGTGGATAAAAACAAACAACTCAGACGTCTACTCTGTGTGCCCCAGAGTACGTCGTCTTTTTGTGTACATGAAGAGCTGGCGGTCAGGTATCAAAGTGACCATATTGCCTTGTGCCCTATGCTGAGCTGGGTGAGGATTTGGTCCAGGGAGGAGCTGGGTCTGAATCAATTAATTATGAGGGATTGTATGGCACTTGACCAGGCCTATAAAATTCCATGGCTTAGGTATATAAGGGATCCTTTCTCCAATATGAGAAGGAAGGAGATGTTTACCAACCCTGAGGATATCCGTAGAGGGGACCACAAATTGGTAATGGACCATTTTATGGAATGGGTGAAATCTTCTAGTGAGGGGGTAGAGCTCTTGAAACCCACTGTTAGGAAATATATCTTGACTACCACCACATTGGTGATGGAGCCATATCTTACTTTAGTAAAAAATAATAGGTATAGATATCTGTTCGCAAGACTCAGATGTAATTTACAGCATTTGATATTTGCTACCCCAAAGGAAAGTTTTGACTTAAAATTCCTGGGTCCATGCAATTGTGATAACAAATCGCCTTAGGACTCCATGCACTTTATGATGTCTTGCACTTTTTACATAGAACCAAGAAGGGTTTTTATTGTACCTGTTTTAAAAAGGAAAGTTTTTTTACAAGTCCACCCCACTTTTATATATTTACAGATGTTATTAGATGAATATGTCATAGCAAATGTTATAAGTTATTTAAGAGCTGTATTTATTATATGGAAGAACTGGGATGAGTAATTGAATCTTTTAGTAATTGTATATTTATTGATTTTTCTTCTGTGCGGAATGTTCTTATATATAGGCTGTCATGAAATTGTGTGCACTATTTTTACAGATGTTGTGCCTTTTATGGTTTTAACCAAACCGAAAAAGAATTTGATTTGATTTGATTCCATATTGTTCTACTGCAGCTTCCTACAACGTTCTAATGTACACCTAGATTGCTAACATACCGTATTTATGATGAAACTATGGCACACTTGAAGCCATCTTGATGGAATCAAACTTGAAAAACTTAAAGCATTCTCTTTAGAAATGAACACAATGAGGGTGTTTGCTTCATCATAGAAATTATGGTTAGGGCATAAGAAAGCTACAATGAGGACATCATTTATATGAGTTCTCAAATATCATCTTCATCCATTTCTGTAAAAAATCCTTTAAAAAAAAAAAAATGATTGAGTGAGAGACAAAGAAAACAAATGTTCTCCCCCCACAGATTTTTATCCCCAAAACCCTAACCTGCCCCCCCCGACCCACACTTAAATCAACACAAATTTCATTCCTGAGGTGGTGCATCAACATTAAGAAGCCTGGCATTATAGATTAACAAGATTAAAGTGCAAAACGTGCAAAACTGTGCATCAATACAATCTAATAGATCAAGCCCATTACATAGCAGCATAATAATTTAAAGTGCAGAGTGCAAAATGCAAATAGTGCCAAAAATGCTACTAGAGTCATGCAGCTAGAAGCAATCCCCATTTAAGCTTAATTTCTTATTTCGACCTCCAGTTCACATGATATACCCTCTTATACTGACAAACTTAAAGTGCTTTAGTGCGCATTGTGTCAAACGGCAGGACTGACAGTATTAGCAGCATCCAGTTCTTCATTCTAATTTATTCAATCCCTCGGTTAGCAGCATATTTCCACCTTATGCCTATATTTTTCTCCCGCTAATTCTCTCATGCAGTTTCAACTTCTCATAGTTACTTCTAGCATTCAAAAGTGTGATATATTAAACAGGTCCCATAACACTGGGGCTACCACCCACAATGGCTTTGATCTAATTTTCCACCTCCAGTACCATAGCAACATGATGTAAACGTCTAACATAGTGCATAGACACTTGGTACCACTTAAAAGCCGGATTGTTCAACCCAATTGGATAAATACTTCCAGATTCTTATTCCCTTCTTCCTCGCCCTGTATCCCTTTCGCAGATATATAGCTTTCTCCAAGTTGTATGTAGCCAGCAAGCAAGCCATACATTATTGAGGTGAGGGAGGTACCGGGTCAAGCCAGGCTGATGCGATGCATAGTCTATACACAGCCATTGCTATGCTTAATAAGGCACCTCCTTCCTCTACATTCAAGCTAGATATGCCCAGTAATATTAGCGGGGGATTTACATCAACCTGAAGTTGTATTTTCTCTTTAAAAAATCAGTTAATCTCTTTGATCAAAGGCCCAAGCTCTATACATGTAGCGAACATGTGAACTATGTCTGACTTATAAAGCGCACATCGTGGACAGTGCACTCCTTTCGCCTCGCTCCATTTAGCTATCCGATTCGGTGTATAATAGAGTTCAAAACAGGTCTTATAGTACTGAGCTTGAAGGTTAGCAGGTATTAAAATTGCCTGGGTATTTAAAAAGACCCTTTGAAAGGTTGCCCCTGTGATATCTAACTTCTCCTGCCACCTAATGGCACATCTTTCCATATCATCTTTCATTCATTCATTCAACAATTTATACACGCTTCCAATCCTTGAAGGAGTAGGCAGTATTAGTTTATCCACAAGTTCATTCTTTCTAAAGTTCTCTTCCCCACCCCCTTTTTCTGTAGATAATCTCTGATTTGAAGATATTTAAAAAATTCCCTATGGGTGAGACGAAATTTAAACATTAGTTCATCATATGCTATTATACCACTATGGGAATAAAAACAACCTAATTGCTTAATTCCAACCTTTGTCCATTTCTTAAAGTGAAGATCATTAAAAATATCCGGTAGATTTCCATTCCTCCATACTGGAGTATAATAATTCAGCCTCCCCAACCCTACTAGACGACGTATGGATGCCCATATTTTAAAGGCCATTAGTAGTGTCTTAAAGTGGACCCTTTTGTAGTATCCATAATTTAACTGGCGCCATAGACACCCCCAGGAATCTGAGCCAATCACTAGTTCCCATGGGGTAGGAGACGTTATTCTCCCCCTGCTAGTATCGACCCTCAAGAGTGCTGTATCTTGTATCAATGAGGCCACCCCCAATATAACTTAAGGTTGGGAAGAGCCAAACCGCCACGCTCCCTAGGTAATGATAAAAATGTAAATGATCTTCTTGTCCTCGAATATGCCCAGATAAATTGTGCAAAAATGTTCTCAAATTTCTTAAACTAGAAGTTTGAAATAACAAGTGGTATTGCTCTAAAAAAATATAATAGTTTAGGAAAAAATACCATTTTAATTATTTTGCTTCTACCAATAAGTGTTAAATGTGGGTGGTCCATCTTTTTTAGCGCTTTTCTAGTCTCCTCCCCACACGGCCCCAGGTTTTCCTTTACTACCTCCTCCAGGTCAGAGCTAATCTTAATCCCTAGATATATTGCCTTCTTAACTACCCGATTATCATCAAAGGAAACAAATTCATGAATAACTATCTGGGTCTTATCCTGATTCAGGGCATATCCTGATAAAGCACCATATTTCCTTGCTTCCTCTTCTATTACACCGATAGTCTGTTCAGGATGAGGAGTAACTAAAGCTATGTCGTAGGCATAAGCCAATACCTTACTCGCGTGCTCAAACCGAACGATGGGGGGAATATTATGGACCAGTTCCAGCTGCTTTAAAAAGGGGTCTATGTATAGGGCAAAAAGGAGTGGGGAGCAGGGGCACCCCTGTCGTGTCCCTCTCATAATTTTAAAGGGCTCCATCATTTCTCCATTTATAAGAACTCTTGCTTCAGGGTCTTTATATAAGGCTCTTACTGTTCCAGAGGAACTGCCAGGAGACCCTGTCAAAAGATTTTTCGACGTCATGAAAGATTGCCGCCATAGGGTCTCCTGATACTTGACTAACATCAAGACATCAGAATAACTCTTCTAATGTGCTCGATTGTACCCTTACCGAGGATAAAGCCATGCTGTTCCTCAAATACTATCCTGTGAATAATTTGTGACAGGCGCGTGGCTAACATTTTTGAATATATTTTGACATCACCGTTAATTAAGGTTATAGGGCAATAGGAGCCCAGTTCACAGACCGGTTTATCTTTCTTTGGAAAGACTACAATCTTTACCAGAGCCAAGGATATTGGTGGCGCCACTCCTTCCGACGTCTGTAAAAACAGAGATGTAATCATTTCTTTTAGTTCTTCCCCAAAGATCTTGTAGAATTCTGTGGGGATTAAGTCTTACCCTGCCGCTTTACCTCTGGGTAAGTTTGACATTGGTTCTGTAATTTCGTCCCAGCATAATGGGCATTCTAAAACCTCCCTTTCTTCCTGTGACAGAACCTCCGTCATAGATACTTCCAAATACTGACTTATTAAGTCCTCATGCTGCCTCCCTTGTCCCTCCAAATCTTCAGTGTAGAGAGCCTGGTAAAACTTATAAAAAGCTGCTCTGATTTCTCTTGATTCTGTTACCAGCCCTAGTGTGGGATCCCTCACTGACAAGATTTCCCTATGTGTCAGCTCTTGCCTTGTTCTTACAGCTAGTAGGCGGCCCACTCTTTCACTACTTTCGTACATTTCCTCACAATAAACTATTGCTTATCTAATGCCTTGTTTAATAGCCTTCCCTGAATTACTGCCTTGGCAAGAGTCACTTCAGCCTGAGCTTCCTCCACTCCCTCATTCTGTCTTAGAGCAGTAACCAAGCCTTCTTCTGCCTGGGCCAACTTTTGCTGGTTAAGCCATAACTGATCCTTTTCCTTTTTCTAATTGAGAATTGTATTATTTCACCCCGTACACCTGCTTTTAAGGTGTCCCCGACCATATCCACTCATCCACTCGACTTATCACTCACCATGAACCGACAGGTCAACGCCGTCACCTCCAGCTACTTCAACACCCTCCCATCCACCGCAAGACCTTCAAGTGGATCCCCCCTGAGTCACGGAAGACAGTCACCCACATACTCATCAGCAGCAGACTGGACTAGGGAAACGCACTCTACGCCGGCATCAACAAGTCTCTACTCCGCAAACTCCAGACAATACAGAACACCGCCGCCAGACTCGTCCTCGGCATCCCCCGACACGAACACATCAGCCAACACCTACGAAGTCTCCACTGGCTCCCCGTGGAGAAAAGAGTCACTTTCAAAATCCTCACTCACGCCTACAAATGCCTACACAACAACGGACCCAAATACCTCAACGACAGAATCAACTTCCACGTACCCAAAAGAAACCTCTGATCTTCCAACCTCGCACTGGCCGAAACCCCGCGCATCCACAGAGCCAGAGCAGGCGGAAGATCCTTCTCTCACATTGCAACCAAGACCTGGAACGAGCTACCGGCAGACATCAGGCGCGCCCCCTTCCTGAACACCTTCAGGAAGACCCTCAAGACCTGGCTCTTCAGCTAAACAGATCTGCGGACGCCCCCCCTCAGCGCCTTGAGACCCTCACGGGTGAGTAGCGCGCTTACAATTCCCTGATTGATTGATTGATTGATATCCAGTGAAGCTGTACCAATATTTCTCCACAAAAATCTGGGATCCACTCCTTCATATGTCCCACATAGGCTTTGTCTAGTAATAGGGCCCTCTCAAAAGTCCAAGTGGAGATTTTTCCCAGAGGTGCTGCACCCTCCACCTGTAGTACTAATGGGTTATGGTCCGAGAGAACTCTTGGGAATCGCTCAATTGTGCTTTTATGTAGAATTGTAGATGATACAAAGAAATAATCCAACGTTACATGCTTCTGATGCGGGGCGGAATAGTGAGTAAACCCGTGTTCTGATAATCTCTTTATGGACGAAATATCGTCTAGTCCATGTATCTGACTCAGATTGCATAGTGCTTGGAACACTTTGGGCTTCTTCCCTTATAATTTTGGTCCTGTCCCCAATCAGAAGCAAGATTTATGTTAAAATCTCCACATAGAATTATAGGAAGTGGCCAATGTGCTAATTTGTTAGATACCCATTCTAATAGAGAAGGATCTTCTATATTGCTACCATATAGGGAACATAGAGTAAAATTAGGCAACTCTGGGGCTCTACAACCGGCTATAACCCAGCGTCCTAGCCCGTCCGCACGCATTTGTGTAAATTGTATTGATTTATTACGGACTAATATTGCAACCCCCCTTGTGCAGGTTCCCTGGGTCTTTGCCCTCACTATGCTGTAGCCAAGATATTTCAAAAGACCTTTCTGTGTGCTCTCTAAGTGGGTTTCTTGCCGGTAGACGATGTCTGCCTGTAATGAGTACAGCCCTTGTGACACCATCTGCCTTTAAATCATTTAAGCCACAAATATTCATCGTGACTATCCGTAATCTTACCATTCTCTTACTTTCATTCATTTACGGCAGGTTTTATACCTCAGCTGCATGCATAAATTCCCAAATAACACCCAAACAAAGAGCCCCACCCCAACCTTTGTCCTTCCTCACCACCCTCTGTGTGAGCCACTGTGTCATTGCCTCCTTCCCTCCCCGCCTCCCATCCCCCCCAAACATATAGGCAATCAGGCATAGCCTGAGCAATGTGCAACTGACACCCTGCCCCTCCATTCTCCTCTTCATACTACTAGCCCCTAATCTGTTTCCGATTGCTCAGCCCTCCTTATAACCGTTACAATCAAAGTGTATAACATGAGGATCGTCCTTTCATTTGGGGGGACCTTTCCCTTCTTCTTTTTTCCTAATTTCTTCCAGGTATTCCTGTGCTTGCACCTCAGATGTAAAACTGCGTGATGTTCCTTTAAAGTCTAGCCGAATTCTGAAGGAAGATCTCAGCCCCGAGTTTTTGCAAGGGAGAGAACAGTTGACGTAAGCGCCAACGTCTTTCAACTGTTGTGTGTGCAAAATCAGGTCTAACGAAGAATAAAACACCATTGCTGGATTTCGGAGCATTAGGACGGGCTTGCTCAAACACTACTTGCCTCAGTAAAAAGTAGCTCCAGGTTTTTCTCTCGAATCTTGAGGATGTTTTTCATGAATAAAGGAAAACGGTGAGCCCTCTGTATTTCTGAATCCCAGTCCCAATTCGCTTGGTCAGGGAATGCACTTTTCAGCAGGTTCACCATACAGCTTCTAGAATTGCTGCCTTTCAAGCCTTCTGGAATCCCTAGGAAGCGCAGATTATTTCTTCGCTGACGGTTTTCTTGGTCTTCTAGTTTAGTCATAACATCTGTCATGGCCGCACTTTGGCCAGTGCCTTGCAGCTGCAAAAATTCTACCTCAGCTTCCAGTGCCTCCATCCATGTTTCAACAGTGGCTAAGCATTCAACAATTTCTCTGCATGTTTTATTCAGTTTGTGGATCCCTGTTTGAACTTTATTTGCGGCAACTCTTGCTCTGTGTCCTTCATTTCTAATTTCTTCTTGCGCCTGTTTGATAGACATGAAGATATTCGTCAGGGAGGGCTCTTTATTCGTTGCCAGCTCCTCAGCACCCTCTTCCGCACCCTCTCTCTGAGTCAATATCCGAGTATCTGAGTAGTCCCACTTGAGTTTTTTACTGGCGCTTCTTTTCAAGCATTCCTTTTTTTTCTTCTTTTTACTCGTTGGTTTTTTCTTTTGTGTTTGTTGATTATCCTCAGTTGAGGTGCTGCTGCTAGCATCAGATAGAGCCTCTTCACTTGAGGGAGTGCCCTCTTGTCCAGGGACATCGGAGTCGTCAGTCAGTGAGTAGAATTTCTCACCAAGAAGCTCAGGTGAGAGAGCACCTGACTGCAGGCATGTAAATCTAGAGGGACCTGCACTTAGGGGTGTCACAAGCTTCCTCTCACCCAGATCTTCTTCTCCAGACCAAACTCCTTGGTATACGTCCCTTGTGCCATAGGCATTGATTGATTCTCAGCTTCACTCCTTGCAGATTTCTCTAAGGGTATATCCGTTGCAATATCAGGGGGGGTTAAATTCTCATTTTCACTGGTCATAAGTCTCGCATCCTCCTCCCCTTTACCATCATTGTTATCCTCCCCAATCTCCTTTATCAGGGTTTTATCCCCACCTTCATCTAGCGATATATTACTTTTCTGTGTGTCTCCTGTAAAGCTTGCAAACATTGAGGCAACAGTAGGTTGTGCAAGCCCCCCTTCTACCTGTGGTGTAGATTTAGCAGCAGCAGTTTTTTTGCCTCCGATTTCTCGCTTCAATTTGCCAGTTCCACCTCGCTGTCTTAGGTCGGGTAACGATCCGCTGGTCTCTGGTGGCTGGTTACCCCCGTGGACACTCCACTATTGCAGGATATTCCTGTGATCCGCACCTTCGCAGCATTTCCGCCTCTAGACGCCATCCAAAAAGTCAATGGTTTTCTTTGAAGATGCAGCCGTGTAATCCTGTCAGGTAAAAGGAAACAATGGAGGAGCGATGCCGAGGCGAGCCAACACTTCCCGCCGCCAACCGCACTCTGAGCAGTCTGTCGGATTTGCTTCCAGGCTGAGCAATCGATTACTGGATTGTAGATCCATCGAGGGAGATGGTGAGAGTGACGGAAGTTAGTCACCCGCCATCTTTGCCCGCCTCTGTAAAAAGTTCTTACACACAAACTGAAACATATACTTTTAACATCAGCAACAGCCTCAGTAAACTCTCTTGTGAAAAAAATGCATCTTCACCACAAAGTTTCTGTGCTAACATTGTGCAATTATGACAAACGTGTGGCAAACCTTACTACCACCTTGATGAAATCAAAGCTTTAAAACTGGGCGCATTGCCTACAGAGCACACTGTAGTAAATGAAAAAATTGAGGAGATTCTTTTTGTCAAAGAAGTTATAGTTTGTGATCAAGAAAGAGGTCCAAAATGAGCTTATACTTTTGCTGAGTTCTCAAATATCTTCCTAATATATTTCAGCAAGCATTCTGACATGCAGTCACAGGTACTACCAACACCAGCAGCAGTCTGCCAGTTGACTCCCTAGTAATCAACAGCAGCATCACCACAAACTTCTAATGAACAACTACAGCATTAACTATTTGTATTCAAGATAAAGTCAGGCACTCCTGAATTCCTTTTGCTTGGAATAGAAACTGTTAAATGTTAAGCATTTCCTGAAGAGCAGACTGAAGTATATGAACATTGAGATATTAATGCAGGCATGAACCCAGAGGGTTACAAATGTAGGGGAAGTGTGAGTTTTTTAGTAATTTGAGGCATAATATATTTTTAATGGGGTAAAATATAGTCAAAGAGGAAAGCATCTGCTTATATACAGCAACCTCGTTCCACATCTGTTTTCTATTCCTACCCATCTTCTCAGACAGTTAACAACTCACCTTTTTAAAAAAGAAATAGTGTCAGATTTATATCTATCACTGAAAAAAGCAAAGGTTAAAGTGGCATTATTGTTAGTGTAAGAAATTGGGTTATTCATTTAGAGGGTGGAAGCCCCACTCAAATAATAAATACAATCCTTGTCAGGCTGAACCACAAAAGTCACACAATAAGCTGTGCTTAACCCCATAGAAGCTTCGAACAAAAGCAGTCAGGCTTAACTCTGAGGCAATGTGTAAAGTATTTATGCAGCACTGAAACAGTAATAAAGTGGAAAAAACAAGAAAAATCCCAATCCAGTTTAGAAATGTAGTGTAAAATGTAATAAATAAAATTATACCAGAATGAAAGAAATCCAATCGGAAGAACTGGAACATGAGTTTTTGAAGTTTCAGGTGAAAATAGCTCCAAAAAGCACAAAACCCCACTCGCAGTTAGCTGGTCGCGCTGGACTGGTGGAAAGTTCAGGCAAACTGCAATAGAGGGACCAGGTTTGTCCGCTGAAGAGGCACCTTCTCAAGTCCACACGAAGACCCAGTCACCATGGGAGATTCACGTTAACGGTCGTCATGGACAGTTGATGTTGGCGTGAAATGCAGGTCTTGCCGGAGCTTCGCATTGGTGGTCATAGCAGGCGGTCGTTTCTCAACCAAAAAACTGCTGCGGGGAGGCAAGCATGCATTAGAAAAATAGTTTAAATAGAAGAATTGTGTTCTAATCCCCTAAAAGTGGGGCAAGTCATGTCATTTTTTTAGAATAAAAGTTGTTTAAGTCTAGGGGCTAGATGTACAAAGCATTTTTCAGTCGCAAATGGCCCGATTTCAACTGGAAAAATGCGTTTTGAAATGTAGAAAGCCCTAATTGTGAATTGCCAACATTTTACCGAATTGCAATTTGGGTTTTGCAATTCGGTATTTGGAAGGGGCTTGGTGAGGGAGTCCTTTTCCAATATCGAATTGAAATGGTATGTACAATTGTTTTGCGACCAAAATGCAGTTGCAAAACATTTGCAATTTACCGCCATTTTAAATATGGTGGTAACCCATTCAAAAATAGGAACGGGACCCCTTCCCCTTTGAAAATGCTTGGCAAAATATTTTTTATGAGCAGGCAGTTGTTCCATTGACCACAGCCTACTCTTACACATTGAAACTTCAAAGTTTCTTTTTTTTCTTTTTAAATGCATCTCGTTTTTGTTTAGGGAAACCAGGTTGCGTTTAATAAAAAACATTGCTTTATTTAAAATCAATCACAGACATGGTGGTCTGCTGACCCCAGTAGGCCCCCATCCCTGTGATGCGAATCGTAGTGGGTCGCAAATTGCGTCCTACCTCATTAATATTCATGAGGTAGGTCTTTTGCACCCCACTAAGAATCGCTAATGAAACTCAAAAGAGTTTCCTACATTAGGAATAGTAATTTCCTAATTGTCATTCACAAAGAATTGTAGTAAAGAAATTGCTATTCCTAATCTTTGTACATCTAGCCCTAGATAGTGAAATATTTACGTTGGGCTTGAATAAATTAGGAGTAGCTTTGTAGGAATCCATTTTTAATCCAAGTGAATGTTTCTGAAACATTAAGTACATTTAGTCTGAAAAGAAAAATTGAAGGATGTCAAAAGGTGCTGATTAACAATTAATTTAAAACTGAGCAATAGATTTTTTAAAGTATTTTAAATCTCTAAATATACTTTGGCAATATTCAAATAGTTTGCTGTTGCTATTGTTTATGTTGGCAAAAACAAAATCTGGAAATAGATGTTGCTTTACGCCCTTTAAAAAAGTCACTGTTTTCATTTTTAGTTGGAAAGTATTAAAAAATGTAATAACAATTCAGAGCTTCAATATAGTTTCTTGAACAATGCATGTAGCTTATAAATTTAAATTTTTACCATTTCTGCAGCTTTTTTCAATTGCTCATTAAACATTCATAGCTGAGGTGTTAACTTACTCAGACTGGCACTGTCAGAATTCACTGTCTGATGATTCTTCAAATAGATGTAGTACTTCCAGAAATGTGACATGCATACATTTCCACTTCAAAGATCAAGAAACACATTCCTTTTCTCAAAATAACAGGTTAAAGTAGCCACTGCTTTTTTCAAAATATTTCCCTGAAATACAACGAAGGAAAAGTCTCAACTTGAATTAACTTTTATTTTCAACTATTTGTGTAGCAGATCAGAATTGTCTTGGTACTATTTATGCAATATTTATATGAGAAGTATGCCCACATGGAATACAGATGATAGGCTTTTATTGTTTCATTCTTTCTTCATTTATCTTTTTTGCTCTTACTCTACTTTAATGTGTTCATTTTTTAATATATATTTTTTAGAGTTCCCATTGTATTGCACTCTTAAGGTTGTCCACAGAACAAAAGCAAAACATTGCAAACAGACTCTATCTGGCCACAAAAGAATAAAAATAATTGCCACCATAACTCACTGATATCAAATGTATTCCCCACAAGCCTGGAAAAAAAAGTACTATGGGGGTGAAACCTCAGGTCGTCGGTCCCAACCGCCTAATCACGATAAGACCGAACACTGCTCGGTCACATACTCCCATTCCTCTATGGGAGCTCGTGTGAAGGCCATAAATCGGCCGTAACACAAGCTCTCATTGATGAATGGGAGTCTGTGTTCATCCCTGCACTGTGTAGCAGGCACCTCAGGGTGCCTGCCACACGGTGCAGGGATGAACAGCCCCCTTGGCCCCTCAACTGAAGGCCGCTGAAGCAAGGGGGCAATACTCCGACAGGCTTTCCATGCCAGAAAGCCTGCCAGAGACCGAGTATCATAATCCCAAGGGCGGAAAGGCCACCCTTTGGGATTACGGGCCGGCCTCCGACTGGCCGACGGGCTCTTTGAGCCCCTCGGAAGTCAGCCATGAATACCGTCCGGTTTAATTTCCGACTGCAAACATTGTAATGTGGCGGTCGGAAATTAAAACAAGATGCGACCCGGAAAGGCTGCGACCGACGGTCGGAGCCTTTCCTGACCGCATCATAATAAGGCCCTAAGTGGTTCATTCGTTAAATTTAGAAATATGATCGTAAATCTGAGAGAGACAGTCAGAGGATTCCATATGTATAAACAGGTGTTTGCTTGAATAGTGCATCAAGGGAATTTATTGTATTATAAGGATGTTTATGTCTTTACTCTGGGTACTACAACTGTCCGGGTTTGGCCAGAAAAGTGGGGAGATGGAGGAAATTCCTCCTGTATTGTGTCTGTGTGGTGGTCTGTTTTCTTCGACCCCTAGAATTTTACTTCTGCTGTGAACTGAGTTTAGCTGAGAAGGCTTAGCCACATGCTTTACTGAAATAAAATGGCTTCCGGCTAAATATACAGTCTTTTTGTTGTCACAAACAGCATGATTCTGCAAATCTTTCAAATGTACAAAGCCCTAATTGCGATTCGGTAACCTATTACCAAATTGCCATTTGGGTTTTCAAATCGGTATTTGGAAGAGGCATGTTTAAGACATCCCTTCCAAATGCCTATTCGCTTTAGTATGTATGATTGTTTTGCGACCGAAATGCGGTCACAAAACAATTGCACTTTACTGCCAACTCAAAGTTGTCGGTTACCCATTCGCAAATGGGGAGGGGTCCCCAAGAGACCCCTTAACCTTTGAGAGTGGTTGAAAAAATATTTTTTAAGAGTAGGCAGTGGTCCAAGGGAAATGAAAATTAGACGTTTCATTTTTAGGTCTCGCATAGCGTTGCAGTGCAACCCTTTGGTATCGCTTTGCGAGGCATGCAGTATACAGTATAGTGGGGGGAAGCTCCGCCCACTTTTGAGCAACTTTTTCATTGGCTTAAATTGAAAATGCTGCATTCTCATTGGTTTTCAGCTTGTTAGTCCCTCCTCCTGACAGCCATGTCGTCATTTTTCTCCTTCCATGGCTATCAGCCCCTTTACTTTAAAAACTCTTTTGTTCCCCTGCCTCCCCCCGTTCCCTCCCGCAGTTTGTAACTTCTCTGCTCACCACCACCACCCCCCCACTCCCGTTCGTATATTCTTGGACGCCCGCACTTTTGTTTACAATGCAATAGGTCTCGTGTAAATACGAGTCCTATTTCATTTGTAAATGCTTGTTTTCTCTTGGGATTGGCTGGGTGAGTTCGCACTATATTTTGCCTGACCTGTCCAGATGGCTAAATTACCCATGCGTCCGATGCCTTACATCCTAGCATGCGCGCCACATGAACACTTCCTGGCCATGTTAAATAAGGGTTGTGAATGCCAAAATCCCAACACCGCCCATTCTTCCACGGGGCGATAATTTGTTTACGTGCAACTGAGGACGGAGGTCACGGAGCCCACGGAGCCGTCTCCCTCCCTCCCTGCCCGGCCTCGCCGTTCACTGCCTCTTGCTGCGGGACCTTCTGCCGCTCCAGGTAAAGTGTCTTTAGTGAGAAATATTCTAACAGCTCCCGCAGGAACAATGTGTAATTCTGTTTACCTTAACAAATAGACCTGTGAGCACAATTCCTGAATGTGAACACATTACTTTATTACACGAAGCAGAGAATACATGCGCCAAAGCTGCAAATAATAAACCCATCCTCGGCCGTGTAGACGTGCAAAAGTAAAATAGTGTGTCTGAGGTCCCGTGCGTGCAGTGCTCCGAGGGTCGAGGTCCCGTGCGCAGGCTTTCACCAGTGTTTATGAAGCCGAGCAGTCTCACCACCCCAGGCACAGCTCCTGCCCCTCTCTCTTCCTCCAAACATCCCCTCTCACAGCTCTTGCCCTCACTCGCCACCACTAAAGGCATAGGGGAAATGTGTCAGTCTGTCTTTGAAAACACAACACGTGCCGCCCAAGGAAACACATCGAA
This sequence comes from Calotriton arnoldi, assembly GCA_963921515.1. Taxonomy (NCBI): domain Eukaryota; kingdom Metazoa; phylum Chordata; class Amphibia; order Caudata; family Salamandridae; genus Calotriton; species Calotriton arnoldi. Next base: position 173,684 of record CAWUFW010016992.1, read on the forward strand.
ATGGCCTCTTAATTGTTCTTTCTCTGTCTAAAATCTTTCAATTTGTATGGGCTGGTGTAGCGCCTCCTGCACCCTGTGTTGCAGTGCCGCTGTGTGACATACAGATAGTTAACAATTGTTCATTCTAGATTTCGTCAATTTTTTGGCACTGTCAGTCCCCAGACCGGTTAAAGTGCTTTCTTGTTTATACTTCTTACAATTATTGGGGAACTGAGGGTGGGCACTTTGATTCCTTGCCTCGTGCACGAGTGTCCCCGGAGCCCCCCTACCCCCTTCACTGAGCGGGTGTGCCTTGCGTCGTGTCCCACCAACCGCTAACACCAGTGGTCAGTTTGGCACAGACCAGTGCTTGTTTCTATCCCAGCGGGATGCGAACAGCACAGCTGCACCAGCCGGTATCAGATCCCCAGTGAATGGCTGAAAACACAACCGGAAATACACATCCCTCGGGTTTAGGGCAGAGATTCGAGTGCACTTCTGTGCTATTTGTGCACACTGAAACTGATCCTCCCGTGAATCTCACACGCACACCCACATACATGCACTCTTTCCTTCTCTTGCTTCTTCTTATCCTCTTTCCTCATATATTTTTCTTATTTCTATGTCTTTTTCTTTCCCACTTCATTTTCTTTCACCCTCTCAATTCCTTTCCTTTCTTGTAGATATTTGTTTCCTTTTATGAGTGTTGCACACAGACGCGCACTTCTCTTTCCTTTTTTCTCCCTTCCTTGTTGCCTTTTTATCTCGTTCCCTCTCCCTCTCTCATCCATACTTTCTCTTTCTTTCCCTCACTTTTTTCATTGTCTCTCTTCCCATTCCTATGCTTTCCAGTTTCTCTCTCTGTTTTCATCAATTCACCCAAGTGCCAGGTGTAGTGGGGATATCACCAGTCAGTCTAGGCCCCGGATGTCACCACAGGGTTCTCTCCTTTACGCCCCTCCTGCTGCTGCCATGATCCCCGCGACCAGGAGTAATAAAGCATGTGCAGGGGGTAGCTAAGGACATGCCAGGGGGTAGCAGTGGCTACCCCCGATTCACGACCAAGACTTGCACTCAGGCGCCAGCACAAGGGAAGATGCGAGGGTCACTTTCCACACTGTGCGCAGGTCCTCCTTCCATCCCTTAAAAACCACCAATGAAGCCCCGAAAACATTCGTTGTAACTGACGTGCAATGCACATGAGCTGCAGTGTCACTAATGGGCTCACTGATGCAGGCGCGCTCTTTTGTGTCCAAGCCGTACACACAAAAGAGTTGAGATTCAACATTTCTTGGAAGAGGTGCCCTTGCCTGACCCTCGGAGGTCCACAAACACAAATAAATACCTTCCTAATATGAAACACTTTCTTCTTTCAGAAATCAAAGCCCGTCCTCTCGCTGTCCAAACGGACTCACACTGCGGCCGTGGAAGGTAGGTGTCTGCGCAAGTTCGCAATGGGACTCGGGGAAGGGGGGGCGCGGGGAGGGGGTGGTTGCATGTGTCCTAGGGTCTGATCACTGCGCCATGTCCTAAGGTTCGTTAACGGTTCTGTGGAGGGTTTAATGATCTGTATTCAAAGGTTTGTAAAATGTTAAGTGTCCTAAGGTTTTTTAAAGTTCCAAGTCCCAGGGTGTGTTAGCACATTTAACAAACCCTGGGACACAGCACATTTAACAAACCCTAGGACACAGCAGATTTAACAAACCTGGGACACAGAAGCGCTGTGTCCTAGGGTTTGTTAAATGTGCCGTGTCCCAGGATTTGTTAAATGTGCTGTGTCCCAGGGTTTGTTAAATGTGCTGTGTCCCAGGGTTTGTTAAATGTGCTGTGTCCCAGGGTTTGTTAAATGTGCTGTGTCCTGGGGGTGCTGTTTCCTAAGGTTTGTTGAATGGCCTGTTCCTAGGTTTTGTTAAATGTTCTGTTTACATGGGCTTGTTATATGTTCTGTGTCATAGGGTTTGTGAAATGTTCTGTGTCCTAAGGTTTGTGAAATGTTCTGTGTCCTAAGGTTTTTGAAATGTTCTGTGTCTTAGGGTTTGTGAAATGTTCTGTGTCTTAGGGTTTGTGAAATGTTCTTTCTCCACAGGTTTGTTAAATGTTCAGTGTCCTAGGATTTGCTCAATATCTACGTCTCAGGGTTTGTTAAATGTTTGTACCCACAGGCTTGTTAAATGTTCCGTGTCCTAGGGTTTGTTAAATGTTGCATGTTGTGGGGTTTGTTTAATGTTCTGTGTCCTAGGGTTTGTTAAATATCCGTGTCCTAAGGTTTTTTAATTTTCTGTGTCATGGGGTTTATTAAATGTCCGTGTCTTGTTTTTTTTTTAATGTTCCGTGTCCTAGGGTTTGCTAAATGTCCATGCCATAGGGTTTGTTAAATGTCCATGTCGTAGGGTTTGTTAAATGTCCATGTCATAGGGTTTGTTAAATGTCCATGTCGTAGGGTTTGTTAAATGTCCATGTCGTAGGGTTTGTTAAATGTTTTGTGTTTTCAGGGTTGCTAAATGTTCATGTCGTAGGGCTTGTTAAATGTTCCCGGTCGTGGGGTTTAAGTGTTTTGTGTCGCAAGGTTTGTTAAATGTTCTATGTCCTGGAGTTTGTTACGTGATCTGTGATCTAGGGTTTGTTATATGTTCCAGTGTGTACCATCCTGACGTAGGTCTTCGTTCTGTCTCGTCTCCATGCCCACGTGATGCTGACTGAGATCCGCTTGAGCTTGTTTTGTTTCTGGTCCAGATCCGCTGGATTTCTTGTCTGACTCTACCCAGGATAGCAATAGTTCTGATCTTCTCCCTTCTTCCTGTGCAGCGTTGGAAGGGTCCCTGCTGGAGAAGGCGGTCACTAGCAGCTTTGCTTCTTTTATCCATGGAGTCCAGTTCGATCACCTGTCCCAAGTTGTGCGACACCGCAGCAAGCGCATGATCCTGGACAGCATAGAAGTGGGACTGGTGGGAAGCACAACGCATGTGTTCAACATCGCCTTGGGATACTGTCAGGTAAGATGAGGTCTCAAACACACCAGGCAGCACACTATGGAACAATCATCCTTTTAAAGGGAACCTCTAGACCACAGGTGCCCAACATCACCCTAGATACTACAAGGTGTGATCAGCCCTAGACCATTGTAGAAAATACTCTATGGAGCATTGTGTGAACTTTTTCAGGAGTCCCAGGACAATCAAGAGTTACAGGGATCACATTTTAACAATGAAAGCCTTTTACCACTTGTGTCCTGGGGTTTAACTCTACTACTGAAAACAAAACTGAACTAAAGAAACTGAACACCAAGCACACCCCTTTAGCAGTTGACCCCATTGGTAGCAAAGTTGTGCTGTTTCAAGTCTTACTCAAGGAGGTGGTGTGGGATTGAATGAAACGTCTATTAGCAATCATTACATTTATGTCCAGCTAGTGTTTTCATTCAAAGCAAAAACATACTGTACCTCAGTCACGCAACAGAATATTGTACATAAAATATTAGAGACAAGACAAACATGGTATACAATCATTAATGTAACAATTTCTGTTTGAGGAAATGAATGATTTTCTGTCCTAAGACTTTGTATTATCTCTTCAGTGTGAACTCTGGCCCACTGCCCTAACGAGAAAAGGGTTAGTGCAGGTCTTCTTGTTCCCCCATTTCTGGGTTCTCATCCACGTCTACCACTCCTCACCAGAAACATGACTAGGATTGTGGCAGCGTGTATCATTTTCTCAAGTCACCGTTCACTTAATGCTCTTCTCTTACACTGTACATTAATCTTCATAGTCCTAGGAAGATCGGTTGAGTCTTGCTGGCTGTGGGCTGGCAATGTGTGTCTACCAGTGGTCTGTGGTTCCACACGACCCTCCTAGGGGAGGTGTTCTGACTGGGCCCAGCCAACACTATTGGGGTGTCTGGGCCCAAGGGTGATGCAAGCTGCAATCCACCAGCGCTGCTGAGTTTATTGTTAGGCCCTCATTGGTGCTTCTTCCTTGGGCCTAAACACAAGTCCCCACCCAAACAAAGTGCAGAGCCAAACCAGTCACAGCATTGTTCCATTGGAGGATGGGAAAAGACCAGAGATGACGGTGTGTGCTCTTGTGATGGCACCTACTCTCTCAAGGTGTTTTACATTTAAATACGGTGATGATTCTCAGTTCTTCACCCCCCCCCCTTTAGTCACACACTTGGTTTCATTATGGGGAGAACGAGACAGGTGATGTTGTGATCTCAGTTAGCGCCTAGGTGTTCACAGGCGCTTTAGCTTATTAACACCCCATAGGTGCCACAGAGTCTCGAAGCCTCTCCACACAGCCTGACAGTGCATATCTTTCCTGAGATGCAGGTAGCTGTGTTTTGCTCCACCTGCCTCAGCTCCTCGCAGTCCTCCTTTTCAAGGCAACATAGTCTTAGGGCCAGGGCATCTCAAGCCCCCTTCACAGCAGTCAGTCAGTTCTTCCCCTCAAGGCAGGTCTCAGATGGCTTCTTCAGGCAGATTTGTAGAACATCCTAGTTCCGGTCCTCAAACCTGGTGAAGAGGCGTTAGAAGTCAATGACGACAATTCTCAAGCATAGAAGAGTTTCTCATGACCACTCGTGTGAAACCCTAGTATTCTGGTAGAGAAATCCTCAAACACTGGCTAGTAGGGTCTAGTTTGAGGATAGTTTGTGCATTCCACAAGTCCAAGTGTTTAAGGCAGGTCACGACTTTTGCACATTCCTCCTAGACAGGTTCATGTAGTCATTGCTTCACAGCGTTTAAAGGGCAATGAATCTCTTCACAGGGGACACCCAAAATAAAGGCACACTAACTACTACTCAGCTTGTTGGGGTTTACCCTTATGAGGAGCAACGGAGCAGGAAAGAGCAGGGGAATTTCCCTTCACTTCGATAGGACTATCTGTCTCCTAACCTTCCCATCCTAGAGTCTGGTCTACTGCAAAGGGCTTCAGGATTGTAGCCCTTGCAATGGGAAGTCTGTACAGAGTGGTTTGTGGGCTGTTGTTAAATTAAGTAATTTTTAATAATATGACTTAAACACATTGGCAGAGCCAATAGCTCTGGCTAAACACTTACAAGGTCCCAATAGCGAGACAGATTGCATTGCAAATGCTTGTTATCTTTGTAAATGCATCCCATTTTCCTATAAGGAAAATGGGCTGCATTTAAAAAAAAAGATTGCTTTATTTAAAAGCAATCACAGACATTGTGGTCTGCTGACTCCAGCAGGCCACCATCCCTGTGATGGAAGTGAAACGGAGTCAGTCACAAATTGCGACTTACTTAATTAATATTCATGAGGTAGGTTGATTTGCGAACCACTATGAATCACTATTTCAGGTATAGGGGCTAAATAACCCCTTTGTACATTAGTGATGGTGATTTGCAAAAAAATAGCTATTTGGTAATCGCTATTAGAATGGCTCATACATCTAGCCCTTCATTCTCATACTGTTGTCCCTGCTACTATGGCAGTGTCCCGGCTATCCCTGTAAGGTAAAAGTTAAAGTACAGAATTCTCAGACTATTATATATGTTTCATGGTATGTAATATTATTGTGGAACAGAAAGAATTCTCACAAAAATATTATTATTGCTTAGGCGATACACATTCCCCCAGTAGCTGTTCTGCAGGACTCATGTCATACAATATAAACTTCTGTTGTTATTGGGGGGAAAAGTTTAATTTATAGACGAAGGTGAGCATGTCACATAATAGAAACTTTCATTGTTGGTGGGAAAAAATTCAATTAGTAGTTCCAAAACTCTATTGCAAATATGTCCGCCCTTGTTTGGTAACCACAGCCACTCGTCCAGCTCAAAGTTTGTATTTTCCTACAAAAGACAACAAGTTAAAGCACTCACTGCAGCCTATTGACCTTCCGTTGAAATTTGGAGCAGGGCCAACAGTGTTGTTCAATCCAGCCATGGATACTTGAAGTCTGTCTTCACTTTGTACCTGATCCCTCTTACAGATTCTTCTCTTACAGACTCCTCTAGTACATGAATGGATTGCACCTAAGGCTCCAACCTCACCTATCATCCTGGTAGCACTGTAGAGGAATATCCTCCAGCTTAGTCCAGCATAACTCTGCAAAGGTAGAGATAATGACCTATCACAAACTTTAACCCATCCCTGAGCACTCGTGAGTCAGACATTTGAAGTGGCTAGGTCCAGGTCCTTTAGAGGACAACCACATTTTGTATTTATTTTTTAACTGACATATTTACCTTTAAATTGTCTTTTAAGCAGAACATTTTTCCCATTTGCAAAGCTCTTCAACCACATACCTGGCTTTCTTTGCTTTTGTATGATGCATTTTTACATTGGAAAGGTTCTACTCACCAGTCTGAACATTAAAAGTATTAAATGCCTTGAAAGGTAGGTACTAACAAATGAGAGTATCACCGTACTTACAAGCATTATGACTCAAAATGCGGCTGGAAATGCACTCAGCCATTTGCACTGTAAATCACAATTCAAAGTGTTGATTTAGATGAAGGAGAAGGGATTTCTCAATGCGGTAAATTATTCCTGTGGAGAAAACAATGAAGGTGCAAAGTATTCACACATGTCAGTGTACACCAGTTACATCTAAGTAATTCTTACAGAAGTGTAAACTCGTGGGAAACTTAAACTGTTTCAGGTTTACTGAATTAGGCCATGAGTCCCTTGTTAGTTCCTAAACAAAATGAAATTTAAAGCCTACGTAGGTCAAGCCTAAAGAAATACATATCTAACTTTCTTATGGTAATCTGGCCCAACGTGATTCTAGGTATTAAAATATTATTTTCTATGGTTCTAATCAGGGGTAATGTTTATTCTAATGTGTTTATTATAAACCTTAGATTTAAAAAGAAACATGTTATCACTCAATTTGTCATTGCATCATATTTTCAACAAAAAAACACAATTTCGTTGGGTCACAAAACAAATGGCAATTTACAGGACCATGTCTTCAGATTTGGCTGCATTAAAAAATCACGATGTGAGAAAATCCTTGGGCAAATATTACCTAGAACAACAACTTGGAGTACCTCTGTCAACTGCCCAAAATTGAGTTTGACCCTCTTGTAGGTCTTGCCAGAGATGGAACAGATGAAAAAGAACTTTGTGTGTAAAACTCTTGCTTGGGTAAAAGTACTATATGTGTTTACCTGCTCAAAAGCTGATTTTGAGATCTTGGCTGGTGAACTTTCCATCTCCAAATCTGAAGATACATATTTCCCAGCCATGGCATTGGTAAAATGGCAGTCATATTTAGAATATTTCACCAGGCAGGGGGGATTTCTCTTCAAATGATTATGTGCCTGCCATGAGACAAACCACAATGTAGAGAAAACATGGGCAGAAATGTTGTCAGGGCCCTTCACTGTTGGCAGGATTTTTGCAACCAAGTGGTGGAACTGGAAATATACCCATACGCTGGAGACACAGTCATTGTTCATGTATATGGTCTTTTTAACATTCCTTTTTCCCAGCATGCTAGGAACATCATGCTTACTTTTTAACAACAGTCCGCTTCTGTTTTCATCTGGTCTGTCATGCAATGATTTCCACCAGACATGGTGGGGGACCATTTATCTTATTCTGGGTTGCTGGTTTCCCCCATCATCAATGAATATAGCTCCTGATCTTAGTGGAATATGTGACACACCTGCATGCGTGTGCACTGAAAGGGTGCCCCCACATAGGGAATAAAATTGAACTTGCAGAGAGGAAATCTGCCATTTCTATTGGTTCACCTTTACAGCCCTTATCTGAATTAGGCCGCTAGGCTTTTAAACACAGAATCCATTTGACTGATAATCACCCTTGCTTGGTGTATCTTGCACATGTAATTTTGACATGATATTTGGAATGGTCCTGGGGAGGATGCTACCTGATTATGCACAGGTAAAGTTTCATATCCTGGCTTAATGTCAAGAATTGAGAAAAGGAAAACAATAGCAGTATGGAATACATTGCCCCAGTAGGATCCACACTGAATATGAAAACTAAACGCTTTAGCCACAACTCAATATGGATTCTGCATACAAGAGTATAATTTAATCAATTATGCTTTGTAATTGATATGGTCATTTATGAAGGAAATTCTTACACTGGGAGAAATGAAGACCAGCATATAGTCTCAGTTGTAGGGTAGATATCTAGATAGTTTACATAATGAGGGTGGATATATTCTCATAATTAGACCTCATCAGTCACATTCACTGATTAGTTCTGCATTAAGAGCATGATCAGTAAATCCAAATTCAGTGATTTTTGCTGTTTTCTGAAGTTCATGAGTGATGAGACTAGTCTAAATTTTAATCCACATCCAGTCACAGATGGTGAACTTTGAAAGTGGTGGGGTGTAAACACCTTTCGCAAATAGCATCAAGCGGGTGAAGTGAGCAATTCCCTTTACTGTAGAAGTACTCCTATAATTACAAAGTGTGGAGCAGAGCAAATACCAGGCATTGCATCACTAGTCTTCTTATGCTGTATTCTGATTAGTCAATGTACTCAGAGACAGCGGGATGTCAGTGTTTGACTATGTTTCTTCATGAGCAATGTAATGTATATGTTGTTGGCCTTTCACCTTGGGGATACACAACATATTTAAGACACTCTGAATATATTTCTGCCTAGACCACAACTGTGTTGGACAATGCACTTGTATGTGTATCAGCCTCAATCTCTGTTGGGCAGGATGTTCTACACAATTTGCATCTAATTCTACGTGAGTATTTCATCTCTATGATATAGATATTCTACAACACTATGCCTGTTTCTACCTCAGTCTCACTCTATCATACATGATATTCTACACATACAGCACCTATTACTGCCCGAGTCTCCATCTGTATCTCAA
>CAWUFW010016992.1:185000-283598 GCA_963921515.1 Calotriton arnoldi
CACTGAAAAACCATAGGTTTCAGGGACGTTATAGTTAGAAATTAACATTTAAAAAACCTTAGAAATTCACTGTAAAAACCACAGGTTTCAGGGACGTTATAGTTAGTTGGACATTTCACTCGTACAAAACCAGAGAAATTCGGCTGTTATAGTTAGTTGAGCTGACTATAACTCGCGCCCCCGCAATGCACTGCTGATGATGTCACATATTACATCATTCATGACATGGTCAGTGACATCACTGATGACATCACTGATGACATCTCAAATGACATCACTATAGGCTGGGACTATTGTTAACCAGGATGCCAGTTTGTTTTAAATGAGCAGTGAATGTTTGTCTCCTTCGATACACAGAGGGATGTTTTACCTGCATGAATTGAGAAATCACGAGTTGGGCCAGATTGAAAAAGGCCGATGAAGGCTGAAACGCGTCTCTGGGCAAACAGTAAATAAAACAACGCATTCACAGCCCCATTGTCTCCGAGTGCAAGGACTCTTTTTGAAGAGCTGACTATAACTCGCGCCCCCGCAATGCTCTGCTGATGATGTCACATATTACATCATTCATGACATGGTCAGTGACATCACTGATGACATCACTGATGACATCTCAAATGACATCACTGATAACATCTCAAATGACATCACTGATGACATCATCAATGTGATAATCTGATGCACCTCCTCACACCCTAATATAACCTTTGAAACACCCACTCTAAAATACAGACTACCATTTTCGAAACCATAGACACACCAATACCAGTTACTACATACCCACTCACTGATTCCTAGGTCTACACACACGTCCACTCATTCACCCATACAGTCACTCATACATGCAGTCACTTATCAGTACAGCACTATCATTTGCACTCATACACCTATACAGACACTCACACCGCCACTCACCCAAGAGTTACTCACACACCTAGTCAGTCATGCAAAGAATCAATCACACTCCCATTTACTCACCTATACAGTTATACACACACCACCTCACTTATTCATACAGATACTAACACATACAATCACTGATACAAGCACACACTCATCCATACAGCCACTCTCACAATCCCCGGGGCTTTCTTTAATTATATGCGGGGGCGCATGTGGCCCCCCCGCAGCCCACTTTTGGCCCCAGGGACCCCATCCCCCGGGACCGGCTCTTTGCGTTGGGGACCATGGGGGGAGCCCCAATGCCCCCACGGGCCCGCCGGCTCTGCGCCTCCTGCGGGAGCCGGCATTGCTTTTGAGCAAGGGGAGCTGCTGATATGCAGCTCCCCTTGCTCAAAAGCAATCCTGCTTTGCTTCGCTGAAGCGAGAGCAGGTTTCCTGCTCTCGCTTCAACTAAGCAAAGCAGAGTTTGCTATGGCAGGGTGGGAGGCGTGCTCCTGCCCTGCCAAAGCAAACGGCAATGTCCCGGGTGTGGGCACCCCGGGACATTGCAGGAGCCGGCCCTGGGGGTTGGCAGTCCCCAGGACCATCAAGGGCCCCAGGAGGGGCGCCGCGCAGCCCCCCTCCAATCATTTTCAAAGCCCCGGATAGGTGGTGGTCCCCGGGGCCCAGGGGTCTGTAACGGACCCCCGCATTTGAATAAACAGTGCCCCGGGGAGGTGGTGGTCCCCGGGGCAGTGTGGGGGGGCAGGAGACCCCCACACTTTCATTTTTTTTAACTAAGCCCCGGGGAGGTGGCTGTCCCCGGGGCTTGGGGGGGCCCGCATTTAATTAAACAGTGCCCCGGGAGGTGGTGGTCCCCGGGTCAGTGTGGGGGGCATGAGCCCCCCACACATTTATAAAGCAAAGCCCGGGAGGTGGCAGCCCCGGGGCTGCGGGGGGGCCACATGCGCCCCCGCATATAATTAAAGAAAGCCCCGAGGACTCCTAACTTTACTACTACTAAATGCCTTTTGTGAATACCGAAAGTCGTAAAGTTAGGATTTTGTCTCAGTTTAGTAGTAGTAAAGTTAGGAGTCCTAACTTTACTACTACTAAATGCCTTCTGTGAATACCAAAAGTAGTAAGTTTAGGATTTTATCTCAGATTAGTTCTGTGAATCGGCCCCATTGAGTTCTCTAAAGAGCCCCAAAATAATTCCCAGGGTAAGGATTCCCAACCCCCCACTGAAAAGAAGAAGAGTTTTTGCCTGCCAGGAAAGCATGGAGGGAAGGGACCCCATACATGCTTTGAGTGTAACCAAGAAGGGCACTTCAGAGGGAGTCCCAAGTGTCCCAATCAGGCACAAACCCCCACCAATGGGTAGACACCGGGGATGGCCAGTGTAGCGCTTGGGGAGGAGTTGGCCCCAGGTAGGTTTGGGGACCCAGCTGAGATGACCCTTGTCTCACTAGGGGACAGTGGGATGGTCCAGTGTAGCCTAATGCCTGATAACAAAAAGAAATACAGGCAGTGGGTGGCCATTAATGTGCAGAGGCTCTAAGAGACACAGGAGCTAGTGTGACTAGTGACAGGTGTCACCTGGTGTATGAAGAGCAAGTGATCCCTGCAGTGCTTCACCAAGTAGTTGCAGTAGACAACAGTGAGCACTTTGTAAAGTGGGTCAGTTTCCCTTTGAATGGGGGGGGGTTTAGGTTACTTGAAAGTAGCCGGGATCCCATCCATGCCTGTGGATTGTCTGCTAGGGGACGACCTAGAACACACAGCCTGGAAGGAGGTTGAAGACAGGTTCACTTGGAGATGTTGGAGTTGCATGAGTGGGCGTGCCCAACCACCCAGTCCGTGGCAGCCCAGGGTCATCAGAAGGACCTGGAGTCTGAAAGAGTGGCTCAGGTCTCTGCCAAAAAGAGGAAGGGCAAAGGGCACAGGAATCCCATCCCAGAATTTCCCATGGTCCTGGAGGAGTCTTAACCAGAGGGGGATGCCCCAGAACCTACAGGGGAAGAAGTGGCCGAATTGGGGAACCTGCCTGAGCTGACCCATTGGCAGCAGGAAGGGGGGAGTTTTGTGTTACGCAGAAAGAGTGTCCTACTCTTGTGCGTCTTCGGCAGCAGGACAAGGATCAGGCAGCTGGCAAAGAGTCTAGATCTCACCTGATCTATTGGGAGAATGGTCCTCTATATAGTGATCCCAAGGTTGCAGAGCCGGGGCAGCCCATGTGCTGGTGGCACCCCAGTGCTTTAGTGCCTTCCTACTGGGTTTGGCTCATACTGTGCCACATGCAGAGCATTTGGGACAGGGCAAGACCTTTGACAGGCTTGTCACCGACTTTTACTGGCCACAAATGAGAAAAAACTAAGACGCAGTCCTGCCAGACTTGCCAAGCGAGTGGCAAGAGTGGGGGAGATGTAAGGCTCCCCTGCAACCATTTCCTGTTGTGAGCACCCCTTTTGAGCGGGTGGGCATTGACATTGTGGGGCCTCTGGATTCCAAGACAGCCATGGGCAACAGATTCATCCTGGTCTTGGTGGACCATGTCACCTGGTACCCGGAAGCTATCCTCTGAGGACAGTGATGGCATCCATCGTGGCCCGGGCACTGTTGGGGATTTTTACCCGCATGGGTTTCCCCAAGGAGGTGGTATCTGACCAGGATACCAACTTCATGTCACTGTACATGAAGGACATATGGAAGGAGAGTGGAGTGCCTCTGAAATAAGCCTGACTGCTCTTGCCAAACTACCAAGGGGGTTAGCAGGGGTTATCTTTGCTGTGTGGCTCCCTTACTAGACTTTCCTGACTAGAATAAGGGTCCTTACTTGGACAGGGTGCATGCCTCTACCAACTAGAGACCCCCATTTCTAACAGCATGTCATTAAAATATCAAGCAGTTAATTTTAAACATAATAATTTTGTTTGCCGTCAGTAGAGCAACATTTGAATGCTGGATGTGGTCCCTTATTTGCAACCCTTGCACTAGGCAAACTGTTTATTTGTCTCACTTTAAGTTTGCAAAGGGGGTCTTGAGCAAGCCCTAAATAAACTGAATGAATGCCATATCACCAAGAGTTAATTGCTATCTAGCTACAAAGAAAAGGCAACACTTCCACCAAGAGTTTATTGTTATCCAGCAAGAGAGAAAAGGCCTATCAGGAATCAATGGGGTGGACCCAGTGACCTCCTGAATCTGGAGAATTATTAGTATATATAAACAATTGGTTCTGTAGAGAAATGTTACATTTCTTTTCTAGTATCGATTGTTTCCTAGTAGCCTCGGAAACTTCAATGCATTGAATAATATTTACATTCAGACATACAATAATGAAATAACAAAAGGGAAAATTGGAAAGAACTTGATACTGACACACTTAGAATTAGGTACTTATCAAGATATATTAATTATTCATATATCTTAAAATGACAAATATCAAATCACAGAAAAAGGAAAGAAACACAGGACTGTTCACAAACATGGTTAACATGTGTAAGTGCTGTACAGAAAATTGTGTTTTAACACAAAACTAAATACGTGACTTTGGACAACATACATAGAAACGAAAAAATTGAGAGAACTTGTTCAGGGTGTCCGTTTATAATATACATATCCACAAGCATATATCTTAATTTATTATTGATCCACATGTTGGGTAAAGACGCGGAACACCTATTTTGTATTGTTTACGTTTTGACCCTAACCAATAAGTGGGTTCATGTAAACATCACAATGAGTCTTAATCAGGACTAGAGAAAATGATTTAACCTGGTCCCATTCGTCAGGTAGCACCACAATCCTCAAAGAGGTATTGTCGAGAGAGAAGGATCAGTAATATCCTAGTAAAAGCCAGGTCATCTCTGCAGGCCTTGTGTAGACACTCAAACTGGTTTGAGTACGAGATAAGGCACTATTGATTTAGGCTTTATTAAGAGATTTTCAGAAATGCCTCTTAGGGTCCACATAGGATACCCTTGATGTATAAAAAGCCGGGACGAAATTCAGACCTCCTGCCTCTTGCTCTGTGTACTACTTCTCTCTCTACAAAACCTCTTTGAGGATTGTGGTGCTACCTGATAACTGGGACCAGGTTAAATCATTTTCTGATGAAGACTAATTGTGATGTTTACATGAACACACTTACTGGATGGGGTCGAAATGTTTATATATACACTAGAGAGAAAAGATAACTTTTTTGTTTGCAACTGCAAAATATACACAGCACTGTAATAAAGCTACAACCCAAGTAAACCTCAAGCTTGTTTAACTTTGTCTCCAAAGTGAAATTCTAAATAAATGCCTCCAGTTTTTATTACAGATAATGGCCTGAAACTTAAATTACTGACAATGCCAGTAAGATATCTGTCAAGCTAAAGGCAATTTAGGCTTCGTGCAAGCACACAACAGAGAACAGCTTCCTATGCAGGTCTTAAGTGGAATGAAAAAACTGGGGGTGTCTCTCCAAGGGGCGCGACAGATGTAATTAGGGGCGTGGCTTAAAAACACATAAACTAAAAATCTGTGCCTAGCATAGTGTGCCGCCCGACTGGTAGTTTGCTGTTTCTGTCATTGCATCCAGATATTTGATACAACAAGTATCATTTACTTACAATAAGCCAGGACTATTGGCTTTGTCAAATGGCTGTTAGTTGCATAAGATAAATAAGCAACAACGATGGCTTTGTTGTATATAATATTGAAAATGCTTCAGTTCTGAAATGATGAGACTGTGAAAAACTAAAACGAGTCTCTTTGAAGTTACATCAAAGGATTTGAGCAGTGGTACTGCTGAAGAGTTGAGATTTTTTTTCACCCTCAGTGTGAGAGCAAAATTGGAGAGCTCGATAGGGACCCGTCTCGGCACCTGCTTTTAAGAACTGCTGGTGCTGAGCACTGGCAGGACCCGGCCCACTTAAAGCCCTGCTCCTATGCTTTAGTGAAAACATGTAGGTCAAAGGCCTGCTGTTGAAAACATTTTACCTGCATGTTTAAATCCCATGGTTGGTGTGACTGTGTCTTTCCTGCTTCAGAGATAAAAGCAACGTAGGGCCTTGAAATGAAAATAATACAGCACTCTACCCCCACCCCACTTAAGCACATACATCCTGCTCCCTCATTTCCAGCCACTCTCTCACTTTTACTTATTGGAGGGAAATGGTGCCTCTGGAGTTCTCAATGGCTCTTTGTTTTCAGGTGGCATGCAGCAGGTGTGAATTGGTACATCGCTGCACAGGAAACCTGCAGTCAGCCCTATCATAAACCAGGGTAGAGCAGGAGACTAGTGCTTTTTCTTCACCCTTGCTCTATCTCATTGGGCTTGGGGCAATGTTACTGAACAGGAGTCACTGCCCGAGCAGGCTCCTATATAACCCTGGGCGTAGTACTACACTACACTCACGAAGCATGCGTAGTTTGCGCTACTACGCACTACGCAAATTGCACGTAGCACAGTGCAAAAACAAGTAGCGTAGCAGCAAAATCATCAACACCTGCAAATGCTTTGATAAAGCAATTTTACATGCTAAAAAGCATATAACCAATTCACAAAAGTGAACTTTGAGAATGAAAATATTAGGCAATGAGAGAGGTGATGATTTTGGGGTCCCCCTAACCTAGGGGAGGACCAAGCAGATGCCTTGAACACAAAGAGCATATCATGCTGAAAGATTCAGTGGTGGCATTGAAACCCTTTCATGAAGCTTTTGCATTTGACACGTGAGGGACATCTGGTAACGACTAGTGGAACTGCAGCTTGATGTAATAATAATTTCAATGCTTTTGCATTTGACTCCTGAGGGACATCTAGTAACGACTAGTTGAACTGCAGCTCTTTGTAGAATTATTTTGATATTGGATACTATAATATTCACCGCCCACTGCTAATCTCGTCCCATAATGCTTTGCAGGGCCTTTGGTTGGGATTGTATTTTTGCCAATAACTGTGCTCGGGGTGGTCCAAAGAGGATGGGACCACCACCGAATCGTTCAATAAGATGTGCTTTTTGTTTTCAAGGCATCTGCTTGGTTCTCTCCCTAGGTTAGGGAGGATCCCAAAATCATCACCTCTCTCACTGCTTGTTAATTTATCGTTTTCACTTTTGTGAAATGACTATATGCATTTTAGCATATAAAGACAGAGATACTTATTTTATCATAACTTGCACTGTGCAAGATGCCGTTTGCAATTATTGCACAGTGCAGACAAGCACACAGCTACGCACTACGCAATTTGCGTAATTTGTGTAGCTGAGCGTAGTTTAAAGTGTACTTCGCGTAGCTACACGTAGTGCTACTACGCAAACTACGCCCAGGGTTACTCCTATACCATGTATTGTACCGCTGCATAGCAATGACTTGTGGATCAGTCAGTTAGTCTGTTTACATGTACTTCTGCTCGCCTTGAAGTTGCTGAAATTAGCTTCTTTTTCTGTCCTGGTTGGTAACTAGGCCTGGGCAGTGAACGCTACACATAGCACCCAGATTTCCGAAAAACTCCACTCCGCGAAGTGGAGTTTTTTCCTTGCTTGTGCTCGCCAACATCAAGTTGGCGGGCGTGAGTGAGGAAAATCCAACTCTAGACCACTTCCAAGTGAGATTTCTCAACGCGGGCAGTCACTGGTGGTTGCAACCGCTCGCATTGAGAAACCATCTGTTCGCGTTGAGGAAGCTGCTGCTCGAATAGAAAATCTACTCGAGCGACAGAAAGAAGCAGCGCCATCTTGCTCTGCACATGGTGTAGTTCACGATGATTTTCACACCCGGCACTAAAAATCAGCATAAACGGCACGACGTCACGCACTCCATCGCTTGTGGAACTCCACGTAGCGGAGCGGTGTTTTTTTGTCACTTCGCACACCTCTACAAATACTGGACCCTTGGTTTTTGTTGATATTAAGATTCTGTGCACGTCCCCCCACTAACCAGTGGTAAAGTGCTTGATCTCTCTCCCTAAAACATGGCACCATTGGCATCTGCCTGATTGGTGGATTAAAATTACTTATAAGTCCCGAGTATCTGGTACTACATGTACCCAAGGCCTGTAAACTAAATGCTACTAGTGGGCCTGCCCATGACCCAGGCCTGCCATTGTAGCCAGCAATGCAGTTGTCAGCTTCCATTTCAACATGGCAGATTGAACCATTTGCCAGGCCTAAACTTTCAATTTTAATGCATATAATTAACCCCTAAGCTAGGCTCAAAGGGCAAGGTGCATTGTATTTAAAAGGTAGGACGTGTGGTTTTAAGTTTTACATGTCATAGCAGTGAAAACTTCCTAAAGTCATTTTTCACTGTTTCAAGGCCTCTCTCTCCCAAACTGGGTTACCTTATTACATTTAATCATTTCTAATTTTGCATTGGGATTAGATAACGATGTACTGTTTTCACTCAAGTGAATTTTAATTTAAAATCATCTTTAATGGTAAGGTAGGATTTTAAGTCAAAATTCTGAGAATGCCACTTTCAGATAGTTATTATTATTATGCAGCTACAATGGTTCAAGAGAAAAGTTACAAAAAGGCAAGAATAAGCCATTAAAGTATTCACATAAATACAAGAAAATATATTAAACCATCTTAAAAATCGTGACAGAATAAAGAAAACATTAGAAGGTACTTAAAATCATTCAAAAAAGCGAACACTTTTTACTGCAAAAAACATCTTCTTACTAAAAACACAGCTATACAGAATGACAATTGAACAATGCATAAAGGGTTCTCACACAGTTACATAAAAAAATAACTAAGGACATAGGGGCATATTAGCAAGACCCACGTTAAAATTATCGCCGTTTAGCGGCAGGAAACTGCTGCTAAAACGGCGATAATGGGCTTGCTAATATGCGTTATAGAATTCCAATAGAAGCCCAGGTTAGATGTGCAGGACATCTAACCTGGGCTTCTATGGAATTCCATAACGCATATTAGCAAGCCCATTATCGCCGCTTTAGCGGCAGTTTCCTGCCGCTAAAGCGGCGATAATTTAACGTGGGTCTTGCTAATATGCCCTCAGTTTTCAGTATAAACAGAAAAACAATAGCAGAGGAAAAAGTCTGACAGATGACAAGAACAAACCTTGCAATAAATGCTTCCTCTCCAATGTGTGCCAAGGACAGGCGTTGACGGTGTTTCGACCTATTCGATTTGTAAGGTCATCATCAGGACAAACAACAGAATTTTTGAGCATCCAAGCGAAGTAATCTAAAAAAGAAAAGAGCACTACTTTGGAAGGTAACCAAAACCAAGTAAAGAAATCCATCACTATCAGCGCAGCGCAAGACAAAAAGCCAAGTGTCATGCATTTGAAGTTGATGAAAGACATAATAGTCAACAAAAACCGTGATGGTCAGAGAAAAACGGAGAGGAGAAGACCTTTTAACAATTTTAGATCAACCCAACACCTAATAGACTCACAGTGTCATGCATATTATGGAAATTATGAATAAAGGACATCACTTCCTGTAAGCAAATCAAGGATGCAAGAATAGCACCCCACTAGTCAACCCACATATAAAATGTCAGAAAAACCGACTTGTGCTATCTGAATCGGAACATATACAGATGTAGTCAAAACAAGGAAACCTCATGGTTATTTTTACGAAGGCAGGAATCCTAGGTAAAATCTTGAAACTGGCCCACTCAAAATTCAAATTGTACAGAGCAACATTTTATTAAAAAAATTATTAATAATAAATTTAGTAACGAAAAGCAACTTCTTTTAAGTTTCAAAAAATAAAGTTTATTCAAGTAAAAGACAGAAAAATAAAATACAGTAAGAGTACATATACAATATGATATGAGAACATATGATTTTACATGAATGTATGTTTACATTATCAATAAAAAGGAAAAGACGAGGTAGAGGAAAACACAAAAAATGTAACATGTAAAACAGATCCGGACACTTAACAGAAGTACAACCACATATTTCTATTAAATCTATATAAACAATGCTGAAAGCAGAAAAACGGAATGTCAAGTAGGTTTTAAAACCTCTTGTTCTGAAGTAGTACATATATGTGAAAGTTTAGCATGACAATCAATAAATTTCGTAACTGGGGACCATAAGTGTAAACGTTTTACAGCCAGAGACACTGGATATACATAAGCAGTATCCAATCTATGATTGTGACATACAGCATACCACCAAGCCTGGAAGAGAGATCAGATAGATTTTCCAATGTTTGGTAATCTGCTGAAATGCTACTTTTAAAAGTAAATCTAAAACTTGCATATTTAAAGGACATTGAGACCAATCATCAGAAAGAGAGCCCAAAAAGTATTAGCAAATGAGAAGGACAGCATAGATTTAAAGATTTGGGTGATTTGTTTCCAACCACATTTCCAGAAATCATGTACAAAAGAGCAGGTAAAAAGTACATGTTTTAAGTCTGCATTTGTGGAGGAACACGACCAGCAAGTATCAGGTGTATCAGCGTTTATCTTATGAAGAAACATGGGGGAAAGAGTAATCCATTATAAATAAAAAAAGCGTCTGTGTGGCATTAGCTGCTCTAGAGGATTTTCTTATCTTAAACCAAATTTTGTTCCATAGCTGAATGGACCAGTCAACTTCTAAATCACGTTCCCATTCCATTTCCATTTTAGTCTTTTCCCTAGGAGATTTTAACTTGCGTAAACAGGTATAAAGAATTGATGCTTTGGGACATGAGTGGTGTTGGAAGTAATATTGTACGAAACAGGAGTGAGAGCAGCCTGATTAATAGCAAGACTTAAAATATTGTGTAGCAATTGATATTTAGTGGAAAATGAGACAGGAAAAGCAAAAATAGTACTAGCTTGATGAAAGGATATGATTTTAGCATTTTGGATTAACTGATGAACCCAAAGAAGACCTTTCTGCCTCCATGATTTCCAATAAATGGGCTTACCTTTAATCAATATGCAATTATTATGCCATATAGAGGACTGTAAAAGTGATCCCGTGTCAGCAGAGTAATCTGATATGAATGTTCCTAATAATTTATTTGTGAATTTAACAATAGGAGTAGATAATTTCTGAGGTTTCCGGGTAAATGACAGATATTCTTGAAAAGAGAAGGCAGCGAGATATGAGTGCTCAAGTTTAACCCAAAGAGGAGAACCCAGTGAGGAATCTATTAGCCAATGAGATGATTGACGCAGATTGAAAGCTTTATGGTAGGTAGGAAAATCGGGAAAGTTGACTCCACCTTCCGATTTAGGGCGAATAAGTTTTGTTAATGACATACAGGCCTTTTTGTTATTCCAAAGAAAAGAAGATAATAAGGAATTAATTTTTTTTAAAGATTTTTGAGGTATGGCAACTGGAATATTAGAAATAGTAAAAAGAACAATCAGGGATAGCCTCATCTTTATTGTGTCTAAACTGCCCCACCAAGAGAGGTATAAAGGGGGCCACTTTTCAATCAGGGAAGATATTTTTAAGGAACATTTATCTAAGTTAATGGAAATTGACGATTTGATTGATGCAGAGAAGTACATGCCTAGGTACTTTATATGTTTGTTATTCCATTTAAAATTGGTTATTTTGAAATCATCCTTAAAAGTAAATTTAGTCAAGGGTAAAATTTCACATTTATCATTATTAAGTTTATAACCAGAGACAGAAGAGTAAGCCTTTGTTTCATGAAGAAAAGTAGGTAGGGAAGATTGTGGCTTTGAGAGAAATAACAAAATATCATCCGCGTATGCTGCCAACTTAATATGTGTATTATCAGAGGCAAAACCAAAGATCTCTGAGTTTTGGCGAATTTTAGATAGAAAAGGTTCTAAAGCTAAATTGAACAAAAAGGGGGATAAGGGACAACCTTGCCTAACACCTCTTCCCAAACTAAAATAAGAGGAGGTAAGACCATTTGTGAATATTGCTGCTTTAGGATTTGAATATAATAGAGAAATTAAACTAACAATTTTAGGACCAAAACCAAACCATTTGAGTGTTGAAAAAATAAAAGGCTAATAGACTCTGTCAAATGCTTTTCCGCACCTAAAGCGATAGCCGCTAAAGAATCGGAGTGAGAGGATTTAGAGAGTATGTCAAAAAATAGTTGAGTATTGTCTGTCAGGAAACGACCCTTTACAAAACCTGACTGTTCCTTACCTAAAAGACCAGGGAGAAATGATTCTAATCTTAGAGCCAGGGATTTTGAGAAGATCATATAATCTAAATTCACTAATGAGATTGGTCTATAATTCTTACATAAACGTGGATCTTTGTCCTCTTTGGTTATAAGGCAGATTAGGGCCTCTAAAAAGGAACCTGAAGAAGTTCCCACTTGCAAAAGGAATTTAGAAGTTTGTGTAATTTAGGAAGAAATAGATGGCAAAAGTGTAAGAAAAATTCGACAGTAAAGCCATCTGGGCCTTGGGCTTTATCTTTTTAAGAATGATTAATGTAGTGTAATTCTTTCCTTGAAATATCGAGCACCAATAAATCAAAACTCAAATGAGTATCAAAAGATTTTTCAATGGAAGAAAGATAATACGAAATGGAGTCTTCTGTAGGCAAAGCTTCTGGTGTATATAGGGATTTATAAATCGTATAAAATTCTTCTAGGATCTCAGAATCTTTATATTTGGGTGATTGTTGATCAAGTATCGATTCTTTGTTGAATTTGTGTTTATTTAACTTCAAGGTAATTTGCTAATAGTTTACCTGATTTATTTTGGCCCCCATACAATTTTGCACTGGATTTAAGTAAATATAAAGAAGCATTTTCAGTGGATTCCTTATTGAATTTAAGTTTAGTAGCTATGAGATCCGCCAAGCAATCTTTCGACTTAGTAGCATAGTAGGAATGTTCCAATCTCTTTATCTTTGCAAAAAGGTCTGTGGCAATTTTTCGGGCACTATGTCGTTTCTTGGAGACGTAATTAATGATAAAATCATGTGCAGCAGCTTTGAAAGCATCCCATATTATATGAAAAGGAAGAGTGTCTGATTCATGAAAGAACCTTGAGAAGATCTGTATATTCCAGGAAATAAGAATGACACCTCTTGGATGGTTAGAAACAGAAGTATTGGTATGCAATCGTCCCATTCTGTGTGCGCGTTGAATGTTCAAACTAGTATCTTCAGGTAGACCCAACACTTTAGGTAGAACATTTTTGAAGAAGGTGAGCGGGTCCGCACCCTCTGTATTTTCTGGCAAACCATAAATGCGCAGATTATTTCTTCTATTTCTATTTTCCAAATCCTCGACATGCTTCTGCAAAGAGGATACTAGTGACTGAAGGAAGTTTACTTTATTTTCAGTTACGTTGTATGAAGAAACGCTTTGTTCCACTTTAAGGAGTTGTTCATCTAGTTGGGACCATCTGTCAGTCAAAAATTGAAGTTTAGTCTTTGTTTCTTCCATAAAGGGTTTTAAGGCTCGTATTTCCTCTAACAGTAGATCCAATGAAGCAGGAGGCAGAGACTTTGCAGGAGAAGGAGGATCTTTCTTGAGGCATTTGGGATTAACCTTGACTGGAATTACCGGAGTGGATATCGTTAATACCGTAGGTGGAGACACGCCGACCCTTGACTGAGTAGCAGAGGAGGATTCCATTGCAGCAAGTTTCGTGAAGACTGTGGAGTTTTTGATAAATCTGCACTTCGGCGGTGAAGTAGAAGAATTAAGCTGTCTTAGTCTCCCCATAGGATGTGCAAGGACAACATTTATAAAAATGTAGGGTCCTTGGTGTGAAGGAACAAATTACAATAACGAGTGCAAAGTACTGACTGGAATCAGATACCAAACTGAATATTTAGGGCATAGTCCTATTGATGGAGAGACAAGACAAAGGACAGGCAACTAATACTCTTGAATAAAATAAAGACCCGCCATTGTTCAAAAAGTATCCTCAGGGGTGCAATTGAGAACAAGTTCCTCTTGGTAACAGAAGGAAAATGGCCAAAAATGAGGAAGATATGACACAGGCTGCTCAGTGGGTGCGTAGACTTTTCTTCATTCACCTGTGTAGCTACAATGGTGCTCAATAACAATAAAAGGAGAGAGCGCTCAAAATAAAAATAGCAAGCATCACAGCATGTTGTAGAGGGTTAATATCTACATTTAAAAAATTGGAACAATAAGGAGGCTGAAGCGCGCGTCCTCAGAGCTAAAGAAATAGCAGTTGTAGTGGCCATAATAACAGGGGTGACAAGCATTGGCCGCTTCTGAGGTAATTGCGCCGTTGATATATATTTGGACTCCACGTTATTGGTGAACGCTACGCATTAGCAAGAGGTCGATGAGCACTAGGCAAAAGTAAATAACAGCATGTATAAATAGTCCACATGCTCACTAGAGGTCAAAACGGTAGAAGAAGTTAGATGGTTCACTTCAGTGCTGCCGAAACGGCCGTTATTATAGCGGCCGCATTTCAAAATGGCAGCCGCATCTGAGGTATTTGCAGGAATGGTGGAAATACCTTGAGTTCTTGACGTTGGTGCGCTTCTCGCACTTTCAGGATGTCATCGGACGGGTTATTAAGGGAGACCCGCACATTGAGAAGAGAATGGGTCACAGGACCCGCGAAAAATCGTCTCCGACCTGCACCGTCACGCCAGAGCTCACGGAGCACCCGCCATATTCCTTGGGCGCCAAGCCACGCCCCCCAACGAAAAGCAACTTCAGAGACACCAAAGTTTAGACAAACAGAGAGCATTGTCTTACTTATCCGATCAATCAAGCATGCATGCCCGTCGCTCCCCGTTAGTGCGGTGAGGATGTGACGGTAGCAGCATATAATTAAGCACTGCTCACCTCTTTGGAAATAGAAGAATTACTTCATGTAATCCAAATCCTGATTATGAGTACACTTACCAAAGAAAAAAGATACAAATTAATTAAAATTGACGATTATGCCGCTTGCCAACTGAGCTGTCAATACAGTCGAAGTTGTTAAAGCAAACCGAACAAAAATGTAGTGGAAACTGAGAAAGCCACCACACAACACCACGTGCATCCGCATCACCAGTAATGCCAATCAATATTGACAATAAGTGCATCTATAAAAACATGAGGTTCATCGAAAACTGAACCTCATAAACAGGGGACGCTCCAACATAAACAAAAATATGGGAAAATCTGAAGCAAACGTCTCCCATGTTAAATAACGACCGGACACATTCGGCCCCTATATCCTCAAATATCGCAACCATTTCTCAGATACAATCTCAGCACAGAAGTAAGTCAACAAGTGGGATAGATGCAACTGCTAAGGAAACCAAGGTGCACAAAAGGAAAGTTTAAACATTTCAAAGTGTTAGCTGATTTTGTATTGCGCTTTGCTTGTACTGGTGAAGATCTAACATTATTCACGCATATTTCAGCTGAGAAAAATGAATAAGTGACAATGCCAGGAGAAAAAGAAGTTCAAACATATCGAATACCTCAGTATATAGCGATATGCTAACAAAAATATAAAGCAGCGGAATTCCTCAAGTTTGAAAACAAGAATAATTACAAAGCTGCATGCAGTCACAACATGCCAAAGAGGACAAATCTCAAACATATGAAGTACATAACCAATGAATAAGGTCATAAAACATACAATGTCATTAAAATATGATGTCATAAATAATATACAGATGCAGGGCAATGAATTTCCTCAAATTAGAGGACCGGAATGATTACAAAGCTGCATACAACCATAGCATCAGTACATTATTATAGAGCTTCAGTCCTTAAGCATGCTTAACCCTTTATTAATGCTGTCGCATCTCAAGATCCAGTGGCCTTCGGCTTTATTCAGCATCTGTTGAATATCGCCCCCACGCGATGGTTTCCATATTTATTTAATCATCTGCCACTTTATTTTGCCTAGGGAATGGTTTAGCTCAAATAAATTAGATACCAAAGGAGCATTTTCATTTTTGCATCTAATGTGGCTCTTATGTTGTGAAAGACGAGTTATTACTGTTGAATGGTTTGACCCACATAAATGAAATTGCATGGGCACCACAAAGCATAGACCACGTTTTGAGAACTGCAGTTCATGTTGTCACTTAGATTGTACACTATATTATCGTGTAAAAACTGTTTGGTGTTATCTGTAGATTCACACATTACACAACTGCCACATCTAAAGTGGCCCACGATCTTACTCAGGCCCCACAAAGAAGCCAGATCAGGAGAATTAGTCTTAGGCAAGGAGGCACATACCAAGTGATCACTCATGTTGCGACACCTTATAAATGAAAAAAGAGGTGTGTCTTCAGAAATACCTATCGATTGAATCAAAAGACAGTGTTTTTTTGATATTTTACTGATATCGTTGCTCTGTGTGCCAAATGTTGTCACACATGTAATCCCCTCCATCTTTTTTCTAGGGGAGAGAGGGAGTAGAAATTACCGGTGGTTGTACCACACCCTTTTTTAAGGATCTTTTTTATTAGCCATCGGGGATAGCCACTATGTTCAAGTTTTTTAGCTAAAATATTAGCCTCCCGAAAGTAATCTGCTCTAAATTTGCATGGCTCGTATATTGCAATAAATTATTGGGAGCTGTATTTTTAGTGTACAATTTGGTGGCTACCTTGACATCGTGGGGCTTAATGGTAAGGTCTAAAAAATTAACCTTCTCGTTCATTACTTGAACTTGATGTGAGGTTCAAGTCAGGGGAGCAAGAGTTCAGCCATTCAAGAATGAGGGCTAAGCTGGAATTGTCTACTCTCCTACGAAGGATATCATCAATACATTGCCTTCAGTAGCGCACATTGTCATGATAAGGGTTCACAGTGTAATCATATATGTTTTGTCTTTCAAAGTTATCAACATACAGAATCGCAAAGTTAGGGGCATAAGAAGCCCCCATTGAAGTTCCCTTGACTTGTAAGAAATAATCACCATCAAACTCAAATAATTAAGAGTGAGGGAGATGGTCAAGAGATCAATATTAAACTCAGTGGGGACACTATTAGGGCCAGGTCTTGTGTTAAAGGCCTCCTTAATAACTTGAATCCCTTTGAGCTGTGGAATGTTGGTATACAAGGACTCAATGTCCAAGCATACCAACAGCTCCACCTCTGGGTCACAATCCATGTCCCCCAACACCCACATCCAAGGGCCATGGGGGGAAGGGAGGCCCGCTATAGGCCCCCAATGTCACTTTCCGTCATCCTTTTCATGGCAGGTAAACCGCAATGAAACGAATGGCGGGGAGGGTCATCATAATCCCTATGGCACCGCCACCATTGTAGGGATTATGGCAGCTTCAAATGCACAGACAGGCTCCTTGAGCCCATTGGATGCATGGCGGTCGGGCTTTCCGCCCGCCATCCTTCTGCCCGCCATTATTATATGGCGGGTGGAAAACCTGCACACGATGGCGGTGAGACCGTCATTGTAATCGGCCCCTATGTCCTTAGTTATTTGTTTTTGTAACTGTGTGAGCACCCTTCATATATTGTTTAATTGTCATTCTGTATAGTTGTGTTTTTAGTGAAACAATGTTTTTTTGCTGTAAAAATTGTTTGCTTTTTTAAATAATTTTGGGTACTTTCTAATGGTTTCTTTATTCTATCACGTTATTTTTAATGCTGTCATTCTTTTTTTGTATTTATGTAAAAACTTTAATAGTTTATTCTTGTCAATTTGTAACTTTTTTCTTGAACCATTCTATAACATTTACCTGCCCCAGGTTCGGGCAATAGGGCTGCCACTGTTTGATGTAACCACTTTAAGATAGTTGTCACTTTCTTGCCCTAGCCATTTTCTGCCTCCTGTAAGTATCCCCGGGCACATGACTGTGAATGGTTCCGCTGTTGGGGTTTGTGCATTCCTGCCAGACAGTGACACAAAAGGGGATTAGGTGTGGACAGGATGGGCCATCCTACTAGGATGGTACACAGCTTTGCCTCCAGAACATTCAAAGGAATCTGACAGCAGGCCTGCCCTGTCTTCTGTCCCCCCAGACTTCTTGGAGCCTTGACAGGGGAAGAGAAGAACATTTCAGAACCAGGTGTGGGGGTAGGACAGAGTGATTCCCCACACACAAGGGATGGGACTAGGAATAAGTATTGGCACCTTAGGGCAACTCTTGAGTGCACACCGGACCTGTGGGCATTACAGAAGAAGGGCTGCCCTGCTGCTTGAGGCATGCCTTGCTCTCCAGAAGACTGCCCTGCTGCTACCAGAGGACTGTTGTGGTGCTTACAGACTGCCTTGACCCCAGTGGGCTGCCCTGCTGCTTTATGACTGCCCAGCTCTATGAGAAGGAAGACTGGACCTGCTCCCTTCATCCCCGGCTACCTGAGTGACTCCAAAGGTCAGTTGGCTGACTTCCTGTCTAAGCTACAGGGACACAACAAGCTCTAAAGGCTTCCCTGCAACTGCTCAGCTGACCTGCTGCAACTGGATCTGCATGTACCTGCAACTAGACCTGCCTGAGTCCTGCTGGTCACTGCTAGAGTAAGTCTCTGATCCCCAAGAGGTGCCTCTGCAAGTCCTGGACCCTTGACTGGCAGACTGTACTCTTCAGGAAAAGGGGAAATCCTGACCATTTAGGCTCTTCGCGACCATGAACAAGACTCTATAGCCAGTGACAACCACAAGTGCAATTCTCTGGTGAACCCGACTCTATGCTACAGTGACTGGCAGCGACGACCGGCAACACAAGATCTGTACAGCAACGCCAGTCCATGGTTACCACCAACCCAAAGCTCCAACAACGACCGTCTGCAATGCATGACCAGATTTTCACACACAGCGACAACCATATGCAATGCCCGGCCAGCTATTTGTGCTACCTTGATGATCATTTGCGACGTTCTCCCTGCTCCTCAAGGTGTCCTCCAC
Organism: Calotriton arnoldi; assembly: GCA_963921515.1. NCBI lineage: Eukaryota > Metazoa > Chordata > Amphibia > Caudata > Salamandridae > Calotriton > Calotriton arnoldi. The sequence continues at coordinate 203,678 of CAWUFW010016992.1, forward strand.
TGGAAACAGAACTCTTTGTGCCGGACTTTGAGAAGATAACTTTTTCAGCTGGTCCAACCTGGTCCCAGTATCTGGCCCATGCTCCTTCGTGGCCAGCCTGAATTTGTGACTCCCTCGGTCTATCATGACCATGTGACTGTAAGTGGCACTTTGTGCTTTTAGGTGTTATATCTATCTAAAACTTTGTAATTCTATATCGCTGGTCCTACTAATTGGATTTTTGTTGTTCCACTATTTGTCTAGATTGTCTTGGGATTTTTCTTGTGTCATGTTATCACTTTATTACTTTTTCTGTGCTACTTAAACACAATGCTTCGAAGTTAAGCCTGACTGCGTTTGACAAGCTATCAGATGATTAAGCACAGGTTAATTTAGTGGCTTTTGTGGCATACCAAAATTGTGGTTGTTGCCTGAGTGGGACTGCCACCCCCTCAACTAATAATAAACTAATAATCTAGTTCCTTACATTGGTGTTCAGTGGTGGGATCCAGTACTTGTGATTGTGCAGAGCCACTCAGGGATTTTGATAGTACACTAAAATCTCATACAAATAACTTGATGCTGGATTCAGTACTTTTAAATTCTCCTTGGATGGCTATTGTTTTTTCCTTTTTTCAAATGTTATTCCTGGCTCGCATTTTGTGCACCTGTGACTCTTGCCTCTTGGGGTGCTAGGATGTAGTGGCACATGCCATCTGTTGGGAGGGATATCCTGTTGGCTTTAGATGTGGCAAACCATATGCCCTACACCCACATGAAAACAGCCGTTGTCACCAAGTTTGGTCTCATCCCAGAAGGATACCGCCTAAGGTTTAGGGGCAGTGGCAAACTGTCAGACCAGTCTTGGGTAGATTTTGTGGACTTCTCCAGTAACCATAAACCATTTTATTAAGAGGTAGCATTCCAAACCATCATCATTTGCCCATCTCAGTTTGGACCCAGACTTATGCAAATCAGTCCTGACCCTGCTCCAATAAGAATAGAACAGCCCGAAGGGCCAGGCCAGATTTTCCTGAACCAGGACATAAGCAACCTAAGACCTGTTTTAGTAGAATTTGACCTATTCCAAATACATGGAGGAAGTGGAGCTTGCACATCAGTAGTTGAATATCCTTTTGTTTGTTTATGTCTGCAAAACCATTGGCCATATATGCAGTATTGTGGTGGGAAGGCTCAGTTTCTGGAAGAATGAATTTCACCTGTAGGTAGCATATAGAATTAACAATGTGTATACTCATGTACTTACTAAAATAATTGTGCATCTATATGTATTGCTTTGTCTGATCACACGAAACACAATAATGCTTCTGTATGCTGTGCTGACTTTGATATGAATGGTTTTGTTTTAAACAAGGTACCTAACTTGGTTTGCTGTGAAGCGGGTTTTCAATGGCCACGTTCTCAACATACCTTTGGCATTAAATCTATTAGTGAGGCAGGTAACTGGTATGCATTGCTATGGAAATGTAATAGCCCAGTTAGTCTTTTTTTTATGTACTTCATGTGTATTTCCACCTATTTTCTGCTTGGCATGTGTCCCACATCGATACTATGAAGCTGTGTAGTTTTGCACTATTGTACTGAAATGTCAGACGTTGCCATGCATACCTTTCACACATGGTACTTTACAATGCATTTAGTACAACGGGTTGAACTTTACAACAGATTGTTTTACATCATTATACTTTACCACACAAATGTGCTAGTATTGTTTTGTGGACAACCCTTCAAAGTGTATTAAAATGTGATACACACAGTCCTGAGATGAGCATAATGGTATACAACCTAAGAGCAATGGGTACAGCAAAATTGACAGTTAAAACTTCTCTACATTTTAAGGTTTCTGAACAATGTGCAGTGAAGCAAAACGTTAAGGGCAGTTTTGTAACTAGACATCCATACCTTATATACCTAAATGTTAGAAATGGGGTTTCTGGTTGGCAGAGGTGTGCACCCTGTCCCAGTAGGGACCACTACCATAGTCACGGCAAGTCAGATACACACCCTAAATTAACCTGTGCTCTCCCTCTGGAAGCTGGGCACAGAGCAATCAAGCTTATCATAAGATGTAATGTGTAAAGTATTTGTGCAACGCTTAAATTACAGTAACTCAATACAAACACCACAAAAAGACTCCACACACGTTTAGAAAAATAGAGAATACTTTTCTGCTTAAAGCAATACCAAAACGATAATCATCCAATAAGTAGAAGTCGAGATATGAATTTTTTAAGATTAAATGTGAAAACAGTGCTTGGAAGTCACTAACTGTCAAAAGATTACTTGAGGTCGCGAGGTACCGGTGCAAATTAAAAGTTCAGGCCGACTACAGGACCCAGGCAGCTCCTGCTGAAGAAATACCTTGGATGGGGCTTATGTCGACGTCGAGAGTCTAATGCTTTGTTGTCGAGCTCCTTTGAAGTGAATGCAATGCGTCGTCGTCAAGCCACGCAGAGCATCGTTGTCGTGCCACGCAGGCTGCCGATCCGTCTCATTGAGCAGCCTCTGCGTTGGCATCGAAGGGCAATGCAGCGGAAATTCTCATGCATTCGAGGTGATGCATTGGGTTTTGCAGAAATCAGCTGCAGAGCCCATTTCTGAGGCCCCCGACTAGAGGGGGAACCTCAGGCAAGGGTAGGACTCACAGATGGCAAAATCCAGCAGCACCAGCAGGATCACACAAAGTCTTTTGTGTCCCTGAGAATTCAGAAAACAGGAGGCAAGTCAGCAAGCCCTGGAGTCACTCAGGGTTCAGGTGAGATAGGTCCAGTCATTGTCCTCCGCAGGGTAGAGATCAGCAGGCAGCAGGGAAGCAGAGAAGCAGTTCTCAGAACAGTCAGTCACAGCAAAGTAGCAATCCTTACAATACAGCAGTCTTTACTCCAGCAGAGTTCTTCCCAGGTCCTGTAGTGTACTGATTTGGTAGGGTCAGAACCCCAGTACTTATACACAAAAGTGCCTTTGATGTAAGGAGTGGCTTCAAAGGAACTCTCTCAAGTGCACAATGATCGCTTTCCACCCAGCCCTGTCTGCCAGGCTATCTGTGGGGGGTAATCAGCCCTTTGTATGAGGACAGGACACAGCCTATTCGGATGTAAGTGTGAGCCACCACTCTCCCTTCCTGCCATTCCTGTGTCTCTTGCTGTCTAGAGTGGATGCACAAAGTGTAGCTGTCACCGAGTACAGACGTCTATTGGAGACAGGCTGCAGGCACACAGAGGAAAGTTAAGAGCAGAGAAATGTCCACTTTCTAAAAGTGGCATTTATAAAGTGGCAGTGTCAAATCCAACTTTATCACTAAAGAGGATTTATCACCACCATTCAAAAGATATGAAACATGGTGTAGCTACTCCTTTCTGATCAGGAATTACTGCTTAAAAAGTGTTTTAAGGAATTCCCAATGCTAGTCTATGAGAGGAGCACGCCTCACAGAATTGAGAAACGAATATAGCTGTTTGTCACTGCCAGGACATGTAAAACTTAAAAGTACACGTCCTTCCTTTTAGTTAAACTGCACCCTGCCCTTAGGGTCACTTGAGGCCTACCTTATGGGTGACCTATGTGTAATAAATGGGGAGTTTAAGGCTTGGCAAGTGGTTTTAAATGCCAAGTCAAAGTGGCAGTAAATTGAACATACAGGCCTTGTAATGGCAGGCCTGAGACAGGTTTGAAAGGCTACTGGTGTGTGTGGCACAACCAGTGCTGCAGGCCCACTAGTAGCATTTAGGTTATAGGCCCTGGGTATATGCTATACCACTTTACAAGGGACTTACAGGTAACCTAAATATGCAATTCAGGGGTACACCAATGTTACCCTGTGTAGGGGAGAAGCAACATTCACTTTAGCACTGGCCATCTGTGGTAAAGTGCTCAGAGTCCTAAGGCCAACACAAAGAGGGTTCGAAAAAGAGGAGGAGGAAGGCAAAAAGTTTGGGGTAACCCTGCAAAAATGGCCTTTTCCAATTCCCACTTTATACAGAATTTGGCTTTTGCACTATATATGAGCTATTTAACATGGACATGTGCACAGTAATCCACATATGGATAAAACATTGTGAAGATAAGCTTTTAATCCCTTTATAGATTTTGGCCTCAGCTTTTCCCTTTAAATGAGAACCTTCTCTGAAATGTGCCTATGTAGTACACACCAGGTGCCTTCATAGTTCCACATGTTTAGCAAGGGGTACTGCTTATACATAAACCTTATATTGTATGGGATATATGTCAGTAGGCTGTTACCTATAAAATTGCTTTTTTTAAATTATGCAAGTGATAATGAGATAATGTAAAAAACAGTATCGTGAATGATGTCATCAGTGATGTTTAATGATGGCATCAATGATGTCATCAGTGATGATATCCATGATGTGGTTTAACAAGTCATGTGTGATGTAATATTTGAGGTAATAAGCAGTGCTTGATGTGCGGTGCAAGTTATAATTAGTTCCCTAAACATTAACTGGTAGATTTCAGCAGCTTTTGGATTTTTAGGTCGAGCCTAGAGTAGCGCGCATGCGCTGCCTGCAAGACTTTATGTAGGTGGTTTTAAAAGCTGACCACACGCTCGTGCACAATGGCCTTTTCCGTGCGGTTACCAGCACGGCCGCCATCTGTTTCCAATTATCGTGCCCAGACGCGGGCGCGATAATTGAAAACACATGGCCATTGTGCACGAGCGTGTGGTCAGCTCAGCAGGCTGCCGCACTCGCTCGCCCCCGCTCCTCTCTGACGCTGCCGTCCAGAGCTTCACTTGTTATTGAAAGATGCTCATGTATCCACAGCCGAGATTACATTTACAATTGAATTTGCATTATGGGTCTGGCACGGGTCGAGTCAGAATTATGTGTTTCGGTAGCGCTTTCGGGATGCACCAGATATTGGGGCACTTATCTTGCGCGCTCTCACCTCTCTCTCCCCACGTTATCAGCGCAGAGGCCCGCCTTCATCGCTTCCCTGTGACACAGCAGGTCATGCTTCACAGCACGGGGCTCGCTGCTAGCAGCACTTTGATTTTTCCAGGTCAGTTTGTAGAGCGCAACTTACATCAATCAGAGCGAGGGGCGTGGCGCACACAGCCAGATGCAAGCTATCCTTACACGGACACTCACCCCCACGCAACATGTGACCTTGGAGGGCGGATTCCCACAGAAACTATTTATTTAAAATCCTACAATCCAAGATTCCTCGCTGTGCCAAAGTACTCAAGCAGCGCAACCCGGCCATTAACACGGGTTTCTTTCACACAGAGTGCCATGGCCCTGCAGCACTTTTAAATTAGTTCCTTTAATGATTAAGTGAGAGTACAAAAGACGCTGAAGGAGGAACACCTGCCCAGAAAACTGGAATTATCACGATCAGTCGGTCACCGCTTGCTCATACTAGTGTGACCAAGAGCGGGGCCTTTACTGTCGCAACTGAGCAAAACAGTAAACAGACCAACCCCTGCCCTTTGTTGATCGAGAAACAAGGAAATCTGATATTATTGTACATGTTCTGAGATAGGCTGGGGCAGTGGTTGCAAAATCATGAGAAATACGCCACGCATCAAACAGGAGACAGAGAGTGAGTGGTCGAGATTTCTCAGACATGCGGAAATAGTGACAAGGTGCAGAAGAGCACTTTTCTTGTCTTTTCCTTCAGACTGGCAAAGCAATTTATTGCCTTTCCGAACGCGCTCAGCAGCTGGTTTCTCCCCCGTACCCCAATCACCCCCCTCCGGCTGTTAAATACTTGCTGTCCTGTCCGAGCCTCTCATCGCCCGTCCCCTCCTCCATTCTTAACCATTTCCCTTGCTGCTTGCTCCTGAGCGCCGCTCGTTTTAGGACTTGTGTCCTGGCAATAAGTTCTTGTGTTCAGTGAGCATGATTGTGTACTCAGCTCTTATAATCTTGAGCCGAAGTCAGGCTGGAACCTACTTTCGCTGCTCCAAAGGCGGCACCTCTAGCCTTACGCCACACCCTAACACATAACAACGGACGCATTTTCCATATTATATACAATGAATTTGTAGTTTTTGCTTATTTATCGTATGCAATTTACAACTATTCACAAAGCCAGTAGTGCTGGTACAGTGGTGCGCAGTTTATAAAGCACTAGTCAAATCAGGAGCAGTTGCTTGTATTAATTTTTTTCAACATGGTGTTTACTAAAATAGAACCTCTGGGCATTATTTATTTAAACTTTCACGAATTATAGGCTTTCTTTCTAATAAGTATCCGGCTGTGCGGCAAGTAGAGAGTTCTTACTATTTTTACTATTGTTAGAAAGAAACAAAAGCATGCTTTTTACTTTTCGAGGATGTTTTTCCTCGTTTAACCATATTGTCATTTTTCTTTTTTTTTATACTAGCACAATTTTTGGGGGAACAAATGGAGAAACTATTGAATCCGTTCACACCACCATAGACTTCTTGTCTCAGCTATTCTTTTTTTTGTTTTAGCAGGCCCTACTGGTCCCAGTGTGCTATGTGTTGTTCGAGTGGGTGATCATGTGAGTGGGGATAATGTGCTGCATGGCTAAACACATAAGGTCCCAAAGGCGAGACCTATTGGCTATGCCAATGCTTGTTTAATATTAGTTCATGCCTCTTTCCAATACCTCACTATAAGCTATAACATCACTTTAACTTTCATGTTTTTCAGTTAATTTCTATGTTTTTTAAAGGATGTTAAAATGTTAGTTAGCCAACCTAACTATAACATTACATTAATATTTTTCCAGTGAATTTTGGAGTTTTTTAAATCAGATTTTAAGTGTATAATGTGTATATTTATACTCGTGCAGCCACATTCCATGTGGACAAATGTCTGTTGTCTGCAATGGGGTTTGACCACAAGGAGTGACCTTTGGTCTACCATGCATCTAAAACCTCTTCATGCATCGCACAGCAGTTCCTCAGCACACTTAAATAGTTGTATGTAGAGGATATTTTTTTTATTTTCTTTTACATTTTTTTAAATTCTTTTCGTCATTTTTCTGTTTTCAAACTTTTTGTACAGTAATGTCAAACTTGTTTGTATATTTTCATCAAAGAAAGTGACTGATGTCACGTGTTTTTTTTTTATTTCCTGTGCTTTTTCTACTAATATTTGTGTTGCTCCTACAAGTGTGTCTCCAGCGCTTTCCTAAATATTTGTTTGTTGGTCTCGCTCGAACACTCAATTTGGTAACATTCTTTGCTGTATGTCACAAAATACTGCACGTTTTAATCCTTTTGTTGGTGTTGCTGTTAAAGCCCCTTCTCTTCTGCAGCTGCATGATGCTCTGATACTCAGCCTGCGTGAAGTCTTTGGTATGCTTTGATACTAGATGTTTCCACATACCCGATTTTCCCACTGAATACTGTCCAGACTGGCGTCTGTGCAGGTCTTGGTCGCAGATGTGACATATGACACTATCGGTGTTTTTTGTCCAATTTGTTGCCATTGCAGTTATTTCATTATCCTGGATATCAGGAGGGGACTAGGTATACTTGTTGCACTACTTGATGCCCTTTCTTTCTACTGCCTCTAGGTGACATGATAGATTTGGATTGTTTGTGACAAAGCCAACCTGTTTGAATTAGTGATGTGAAATGCTATACAGTAAATGTTTTTCTGATGGTTGACCCATGAAGACTTTGGTAGACTGTTGCAGGAATCACTTTACTTCGTGTTCTGGGTCCCTCTGGAACATAAAGGTAACGTGGGACTCAGACGTTTTTACAAAAGTCAAGTTTAATAGGAAGGGCCTTTTTCTTGAAAGTATGAGCCCAGGGGTTTTGTGACAGCCTCTAAGAGTGGTGATTTTTTAAAGTTGTTTAAATAAATTTCCTCAGTTTTTGCTTTTTTTTTTTTAGATTTAGCAATATCTCTGAACTTTCCGAAGTACCTTGGCACCTCTGTCTTTTAGTAAACTCGCATTTCATTGGTTCATAGAACTGTATCTACTGTATCTATTCGGGTATCTTCTCATTGGGTCATAATGAGTTCCTCCTTCTTGGCAGTCATTTTAGGCCTATCTTTTGAGTGCACACCAGTGACTATGGGCCTTATCCACAAAAATAAACGTACACTTTTGGTGTACGTTTACTATTCTTTTGATATTCACAAACTACAAGTGAAGTTTTGTGTGTAGTATCTTTACAACTGGGGAGCTCTGCTCACATAAAAAGATAGGACAGTGTCTGCTGTCGGAAAGATACTACACAAAAAACTGCACTCGTTTTTTGTAAATAGCAAAAAAATAATATACTTACACCAAAAGTGTAAGTTTACCTTTGTAAGTAAAGCCCTATATCTGTTACTTTTTTCTATATGGGGAATTATAAATAGCAGTCATTTCTGGAGAGCAGAATCAAACACCCCAGCTGCCTCACGATGTGGAGGATGATGAAGGAGAGAGCAGATCCAAACAAGAATCTGTGTGGGAACAGGAAAAAATATAACTTTGGCACCAGTGGTATGCAGAAGTATTTAAATGATTGGCATTACAAAGAATGTACATCAGCCAAGTGTTGTTGAGTGGACAAAAGTGGACCATCCACCTGCCTCATCTTCAGTGCCACAGGAGCTCCTAACCCCTGGAGCCACTATGCCGGAAGAAATTTTAAGAGCTACTCCAAATGATAGCAATTCCCACTATGCCACCATGGGCCTCAATTGTACTTGTGGAAAAAAAAACTTGTCAGTGAGCAAAGTGCCTGTGCTAGCCTCCAATTTTTCATTGCCCATAAGTACACACTCCAGTTTCGAGTTCCTAATTTTCACCTGTTTTTGTTGTTCCCCAAAAATTAAAAGTAGTGCAACAAAAAAAAATGTTAAAAAATATTCCAATCCCAAAAATGCTAAATATATTTCTGTTGTTTGCTATGTCTGCAGTCGCGTCCGGTGCGGGTAAGTGTGGTGGGACTGTGTGGCGGGGTGGGGGGGTGAGTCGACAGATGACGACGAGGGAAAATAAAAAATAAAATAAAATAAAAAGAATACTACTTACCCTGCGCTCGGAGCATCGCCGACTCAGCGATGCGGCGAGCGCAAGGTAAGTGTTTTTCTTTTTTTAAATTTTATTTTCCCTCATCATCGTCTGTCGCTTCACCCCCTCACCTCGCCCACCTCTCCTACCTGCACCTGGTGCGACTGTATGTCTGTCAAGAGGTGTTAAATGTAGCTTTTTTTGGCGCAATTTTGTTCAGCATCACATAGTTTACATGTTTAAAGTATCGTAAGACATTTTGGAGTCAAGGATAGGTGATGTTTAAGTGTGTTCACCAATTATGTAGGTTTTAGGGATGGATGGAATAGATAGGTGCTAAGGTATTTGTACGTGTCATGGGTGGATAGAGTTTATATGAAGTAAAGGTATTTAGGGGTTAGGGATGACTGATGTTTAAGGATGGTGAGGGGATTTAACTTTGAAGGGTTGGTGGAGTATACAGGTGATGAAGTTGTGATTTGGTGTAAATCCGTTCAGGAGTTTTGAGATATTCGGATTAAAAAATATTTATATATGTGGATGGTTGGATTTGAGGGACTCTTGCTAAAGTCCCTTGTACCAAATATTACAAAATAGAGCATTCACAGGCATTTTTTTATTTACAACTTTATTAAACATTTTTGTATTAATCAGTATTAATAAACATTGCATTGTATGCATTATTGAAATATACATTTGATTAAAATTATTGGTGATTTTGGGAGAAAGATAATAAATCTGCTTTGTATATATTGATATGCTCACCCCTTCATAAAGCCAATAGGCTCACTTTTTAAATTTTGGCCTTGTGAGTCTTGAGAGCCAGTAAGTCTGCCTGAGTGTGGCAAGGTCCTGTGAGACGAATTGCACGCTGCCCATGCCAAAAGGCTATGCGTGGCATAGGGTTGACTGCTCTCAGGCCAGGCCCTGCAGTTAACTCCACGCCATGCTCAGGGCGTTGGCTGCCTGCAGTGGGTTGGCTGTCCGTGGGGGGGGGGGGGAATGCAGGGCCTGTCCTATCTTTTTATGCACAGAGATCTCCACCCCGGCTGCGGAGTCTCCACATTACCATTTACTCGTAGTTTATGAATCGCAAAAAAATTACAAACATACACAAAAGTGTAAGTTTTCCTTTGTGAATCAGGCCTACGATGTGGGAAGCTTGCTGCATGTGGGTGAGCTGGCACTGCTGCTACAAGAGCTAAGGGGCATATCTACAAGGGCAGGCGATACAATTATCGCCGCTTTAGCGTCCGTTTGACGAAAAGCGGCGATAATTTTAACGCCTTATTAGCAAGGACACGCTAACGCGTGAATCCATGCTTTTCGCCCTTTCTCTTATCGCCCAGCTTTGCATCTCTAATGAGATGCAAAGTGGGCGTTACTGAGCGTACCCCAGATGGGCTACGTTGTAAATATCGCCGATGTGCACATCGCGATATTTACAAGGCAGCCCACAGGATGATAGCAGACGTTAGATTTTGGCGAAAACGGCCGTTTTCGCCAAATTCTAACGTCTGCTATTATCCCGACTTAGCCATCCCTAACATAGGGGGTGGATTGTGCTGATACGACCACAGGGTCGTATCAGCAGAGTACATCGCCGTTTGCAGGGAACATCGCTGGAAAACCAGCGATGTTCCCTGCAAAACGGCGATAACCTCGCTATCTCTGGAATTTTTATCGCCCTGGAGAAGCGTGTTGTTAATAACGCGCTACCAGGGCGATAATTTCCGGAGATAGCCAGCGATAAGTAATCTATCGCTAAGCACGGCCAGCGATAATTATCGCTGGCCGTTGATAATATGCCACTTAATCTGGTACTCGTATGTGGGGGAAGAATAAAGGTGTGATGCCTACTCTGTATTTGATATGCGTGAGTGAAAGTTGCACTGTAACTGGCCAGGTAGTACTAGTTTTCTGCTTTGAGTGAAGTTTGCACTGCTGCTGATGATACTGTGCCTATTCTCTGTGGGTATTTGGAATTTGCACTGCTTCTGCCTGGTTCGCAGTTGTTCAGTCATTGAGACAATCTTACACTTCTGCCAGTGTTGTTCTGTTTGAGGAAGGCTGCACTGATTCTGCACATTTGTACATGTGGCACACATTTTGAAAAATCGTTTTCTATGCAAAAGAACGTGAATGGCTTTGTCTTTTTATGTTTATGTCTTTAAATTTTGTTCACCAAACAACGTGAAGCTCAACCTATCTTCAGGGAGAATGACATTGGTTTTTGCTCACAAATAACTGTGTTTCATATTTAACCTTGTCAAAGGAACCACACGTGAGTCTCTTGAGTTTAATTTAACCTACAAAATAGTAAAACAAAACAAAAATAGAAAACATTGCACATGGGGCGATCTAAACGTGGACAATTGAGCGCAGGTATTCACATGCACAGGTCTGACAAAGACAAATAGAGAAAGGCTACGCTAAAGTTGACAAGGACAAAGGGACGCCCTGCCCCCGCCGATGAAAAGCCCGGCTCGCTTAGATTTCTGCAGCACGCACTTAATGATGTGGAGAGAGACTTAATTCTTTGAAGTCCTAGATTTAAGAGTGGAAAGCAGAGGGGACCTTTTGCTTGACCCCACATCTATTTTTGAAGGAATCAAGAAGATGAAAAGCATTCATTATTTTATAGGTAAATTGATGTAGTTTCAAGTTGCTATTAATTTCTACCATCAAACTGTACTTTAAATTCAAAGTGCTGCTTGCAGAGCAATGATTAGAATAATAATGGGCATGATGTTGTGGCAGGCTGTTGACACAACCTTGATTCAGACAGCTTTCATCTTGCTCTCGACTCCCCTGATTATGCTGCCCATTCTATCAGTGCCTTGTTATTTTAACACAATGCTTTAGCAGGAGCGGATTGCTATAAACTTTGGAGAGTGTCCAGAATGCGGTAATTTGTTATAACCAGACATCTGGCGAACATTTGCATGGATAGCAGAGACATCAAGTTGAAATATAATTTGCAGTTATCTGACTAGAGCCCATTATGTCCACACAATGTGTTTCTATTTTAATTGATTGATAGCTGTGTGTGCCGTGTTGTTACATGGCTTCGTAAAGCAGCGATTTGTTTATATTTAGTTAGCAGGAGTTAAACCAACTCAGAATGGCTAGTGATTGATAGCTGCACTCCGGGTGACAAACAGAAAGAGGACGTGATGACGAACACGTCAACAGCATGCGCTGACACATTCCAACCTGGTATCGCGTCAACTGATGCTTTCTTTTCAGTCTGTTCCAATTTTGTGCCCTGAACACTTAGATGCCAGCGCATTATCTTCGTGCTAACCCTACAAGCGGCAACAAGCACTCAGGGTGAAGTGATATGTAAGATAAACACCGAAGTCGAGCTTCAAAAGGATACAACTTGGTTCCCCTCCTCTCCAGACCCACTTTTCGCCACCTTGAAAAGACTTCACACTGGGTGGGTATATTAAATGTAAAAATCTTTACTGTGGAAAACGTGAGACAACTCACACAGTGTTCCAGATACAACCCAATGAATACCAAAGCAATGCCATTTGGGATGTGCTCTACCCAGTGCCGGTTCTAGAGGGGGGCCATGGAAGTGACACCTGTCATCTAAAGGCTCATTCACAAGTTTAAGGATGCCCACTGTTAGAAATTGGGTTGTCATTGACAGGGGTGTAAACCTTAGTCAAACAGCAACCACAATCCTAGTCAGAGTAAGAGTCAGGCAAACCCTAAGTTAACCTTTGCTCGCACTGGCTGGATACAGACACTCACTTAGGCCCGCTGAACAAAAGTACCTTAATTTGAGGTTGTGGAGCATTGCATGGATGTAGGTTGAAGATGTGTCACGCAGCAGAGGCAATGTGCCGGTTCCAAGCTGCGGCGAGGCTGCAGAGCGAGATCCTGATGCGTCGACATCAAGGATCCTTTCAATGGGGCTTGCAATGCGAAGACCGGTGTCTGCGATGCTTTGCGTAGGTGAGGCGATGTGTCGGCTCTGGTGAGCGGGAAAGGTGCGATGCGGTGTGTCAGGACGCATCGGGGTCGCAAACACTGACAGGCTGTGCAACGGGAGTCGGAGAGGTTGCCCTGGTGATACGGGAACTCAACTTCCCAGCAGAACTTGCGCTGATGACGTTGCACGCCACGTTGTGCGCGCCGTCAGGAAACCCAGATATAGCCGGGAAGACATCACACGGAGCCGCTGTTCATTCCATACTCCGGCTCGAGTTTTGATTGCAAATTTCCCGGTCTGGTAAGGGTGCTGGAGGCACCGTATCTTTTCTTGTTACTATTGGCAGAGGGTCCGTTAGCAATTCAGACACTCTTGAATTTCTTGTGCGCTTGTTCTGATTGCTGCTCTTTTCCCTCTTTGGCGAGTCCAGCTGCTTAAAGGACTCATGCGGGGGAGTATGTAATAAGCGCACTACTATTGAAGCAAACGCTTCTATAACGACTCACTCTCCCGTAATTGTGAGGGTGTATACGATATTTGTCTCCCCAGTTGGCGAGTCCTTTCCGATGACTCATGCAGGGGAGATTCCCTATTGAGTATACAATTCAGCTCCATGTTACCTCCTTCGTGGGTGGAGCCTCTATTTCCTAGTTCAAGCGGAGAGAGGTACTGACTATATGATTCTTTTGACAAAATGATAAAGAAACACTTGGATGTGTAGAGAATGAAGGAACTCTCATGGTACTGCTGCATTAGGTATTTTGTTATATACAATTATAAAATTCTGGAAGTAGTTTGTGGAAGATTGTGCAAAGGGGCTTGTACTGTTGGAGGTGGTAAAAGCAATCACCTCAGAGTTCATTCTTCTTATTCTGTTGATGGACCTCCATTGTTTTCTTGATTCGCTTGGAACTACACAAAAGACGGATTTAATCAGCAGTAGCAATTCTTTTGGTCATTTGACAGGGGGGTCAGTAGTGGGTGATTGGAAACCTGAGGATCCTGTCCTTTATGGTTCATCTAGACCTGATACTGAGGGTAGGTGTGCTGGTTTAACATTATCTCTTGGGTCTATAGGCCTTAATAACAGAAGGAGGTGTTTGTTTATACTCTCAATCGCTTCCTCCTTTGCAGTATCCGTTTTGGGAACTCGAATGCACCCGCTCACCTTCCCTGTTACTGGGTTGATTCTTTTCTTTTACAGGTAGTTATTAGGTGGTTCTAATCTTTATTGTTGGTCCTAATAGCTATTTACTCATCTAAGAGTTATTACAAGTCTCTCTCTCTCCATTCACAGGTCTCGCTCCCTGTAGTTCCAATCCTTTCCTTCCCCCGCTTGACCATCCCAAAAGTCTGCGTTATTATAATACACCAGACTTTGGGCTGTCGAGAGGTGGACCCCTCTGAGCATGGGTGCGACCCAGAGGATACGCCTGGTACGGGACACGGAGTTTCAGCATCGTTGTTGAGACTGCCATCGAAGGGGATGCAAGGACCTTGCGGTGGGAAGAGTGTTGCACAGTGGCAGTTCCGAAGGCATTGCATCAAGCCCGATCCACGCAGCAGCAGTGATGCATTGGTTCCACAGAGGATGCATCGGTTCTGCTGGAGCAAACACCTTAGACCCACTTCCAAGGACTCAGGACTGGGGTGGCACCACTTGTCAGGGCAGACTCACAGATGGCAGTGTCCATGTGCAAAAGCAGGGTGGTTGGAAGTCTTTTATTTCCCTGAGACTTCAGATCAGGAGGCCAGCCAGCATTCCTTGGAGTCCCACTGCATTCAAGTGATGCAGTTCCAGTCATTCTTACCCATTCAGGGGAACAGTAGGCAGGAGGGCAGCACAGCAAGGCTAGGATCCAGCAAAGCAGCAGTCCAGCAGAGTGTCAGTCTTTGAACAGCCGCACAGACTTCCTTCTTCCTGACAGAATGGTCACAAGTCCAGAAGTGTACTGAAGTGTTGGTGTCAGAGGACCAATACTTATACCCAGTTGGGCCTTTGAAATGGGGGAGACTTCAAAGACAGGCCTTCGAAATGCACAGAGGTCCTGCCCTTCCTGCCTTGGCTCCATACTCCCTATAGGGGGGTATGCAGCCCTTTGTGTGGGGACAGGACACATCCTATTCAGGTGTAAGTGAGGCTGGGTCCAGCACCTCCCGCCCAGGATGGCCCATCAAGTCACACCTATGCTCCCATTGTGTGTGGCTGCCTAGTGGGAATACGCAAAGCCAAGCTGTCACCCACCCCAGACAAGTGATCAGAGATGGGCAGAAGGCACCAACTGGCTAAAGTAAAAAAAATGCCAACTTTCTAAAAGTGGCATTTTCAGAATTGCAATTTAAAATCCGACTTCACCATTAGGTGTGTGTTTAAATTGTTATTCCAGAGACACCAAACTTGAAAAGTATATTTCTTCCAGATTGTGAATTACACTTAGAAGATACAATAAGGTAATCCCCATGCTATCCTATGGGAGAGATACACCTTGCAGTAGTGAAAAACAACTTTGGGAGTTTTTCACTATCAGGACAGGTAAAATTTAAAAGTGCATGTCATGCCTTGCATCCTGCCCTCTGGGTTGTCCAGGGCCTACATTAGGGATGACTTATATGTATAAAAAGGGAAGGTCTGGGATAGGGGTGGGTGGTAAACTCCACTCTGCCAGCAAAGTTTGCGGAGATTTGCCAACTCCTCGCTCCGCTTGGAGCATGGAGTTCAACAAAAGCTCTACCAACCGCCGCAGTGCAGAGTTTACTGCCAGTGCCCACCCCTAAGCTGCTGAGTCAATAAGGAACCGTATTCAATCTGAGGAAGCAACCTTGTGATCGGGGTTTGATTGGCAGACCCGCAAGCATGGGACTTTCACAAAAAACGACTCAGGTTTTGGCGGCACGTCTGAATTGGCAGCAACAGCTTTATGTCTCTTTCGGGATCAAGAACCCAGTTCCTTCTGGAATATTGTGTACACTGGATTTGTGCAGTGGAGTGCACAAAGGGGCCATGCTCTGTGAGTCAGGAAGTACTTCAGCTATGAGAAGGTGCTCTCAAAACAGAGCAGAATGAGGTAGAAATATACTATGCGACCAGCTGTTGTAATTGAAAACTACCTACCTCTGCACCTCCGAGGGCAAAGACACAGGATTACATAGGAACGCTTTGCTTTTGGGTACTCTGTGCCAATAATTGCATTTTTGAGATACACCAGAGTGCAAGGAATAAAGACTGCAGAACTTCAGCTATATAGGAAGCCAGGCTGCAAATCGTGTGACCAAAAGCGCCAGCGTAGCTCATGTAGACTGCACTGAGACTGCAGCTGGAGCGCTAGTTTCTTCACTTCATGTTCTAGGTTTGCTTAGAAGCAGGACTATTTTTGCAAAATGAAAATGTGGATCATTGATACTGGCAGGACGGTAAACATTCACTGCTATTTCCTGCTTAAACCAGACTTTATAATGATATGAGATTCTTTGGGTTTTTGTGACAGGCTACTTTGTTATTTTTTGTCTTTATGAAAGGCAGACATAATGTGATATAGCATTCCTTTGGATTGAATTGATTTCTTCCAGAAATTGTGACTGCCATTTAAGTGACCAGAGAAGTTATTTTGTAATGTCAGTGTACATACCCATGTTTCATCTTAGAGCAGCACACCGGTGTGACAAGAGCAGCTTGGGTGAATGCTAGTACTGTGCGAGTGGGCACACTTAGACCAGTGGTTAGTGGAGTTGGTGCTGTTGTAACTTCTAATCTGATATTTGGAAGTAGGTAACCACGGTCACACATACACACAGAGGAAGGTGCACAGGTTGTCCACACAAGAGACCCCATGCACAGGTGCAACATATGCTCCCTGCACGTAGAGACATGGCCGGCAGACAGACACCATGCATCGGTTAAGGGGTACCATGGCCTGCCTCTTCCTCCTGCTCCCCCCTCTTGGCTTCACTAAGACCAGCATCTCCCTCGTGCAGCTGGTGACCTGCGGCAGCATGCAGTTCTTGAACATGGCCACGCAGGAGTGCAGCAGCAGTGAAGCTAACAGCATCAGAAGTGCTGATGGTGAGTGGGTTGGAATGTGGGGGGAGGGGCTAGGGCTAAGGTTGCCAGTGTAGAAGCCCAGAAACAAAGCTTTTCTCTAATTATGTGCTTTGCCTTTGCTTGGCAAAAGGCCATATGTTGGATCTGCTTGGAAAATGACAAGTCTCGTGAAACTCCAGACTTAAATATAATCGCCATTATGTGGAATATGGTTGATTATTCCCAGCAAAAGGATTCCGACTGCTTCACAGAATTGCAGTCCTCTTTGGAAAGGAGCATCAACCCAGAGCATTTCTCCGCGGTTCAATGCTGATAAAGTGCTGATTTATTCACAATGTGTCTCGTGCGCTGCCTCAAGCATTGCTCCTCCCTGTCCACCTCCGATGTCCACTACCTTTGCACCATCACTCTCCTACCTGTAACTGTTTTCCTTCCACAGTCCCGTCAATAGAGTCCAACAACTCCGCCTGCTCAAGTAACTCTGCAGAATCTCACGGAGTTTTCCAGTAACTCCATGGAATTCCGCAGAGTGAAACTTTGCAAGCTCTGGCCAGGCCTAATCTGGTCCTGGCAAAAGGGTGGTTTTACCAGGTCGACATCGCAGTGTGAAACTGCACATGCAGGCTCTGGAAGGGCAGACCCGAGACATGGTTTGAGGGCTACTTAAGTCGGTGGCGCAATCTGTGCTGCTGGCCCAGTAATAGCATTTAATTTACAAGCCCGGGGCACAGGTCGTGCACTTTGACAGGGACTTCAAACATAAATTAAGTATGCCAGTTGTGTATGAGTCAATATTACCATATTTTAAGGAGCAAGCTCAAGCACTTTAGCACTGGTTAGCAGTGGCAAAGTGCACAGAGTCCTAAAGTCAAGAAAAACGTGGTCAAAAAGAGTGGAGGAGGAACTCACCCGGTTGTTTAATTCCGTGTTTTTTATGTTTCATATGTGCCTGAGGAATGCACTCTGTCCAAATTTGTCAGAAACATGATGACTTGCAATGACTTGTGTTTGTGTGACAGGCCTGCCACAATGGGTCTTCAGTTGTATCTCTAATTCCTGAGCCCTGTGCTTCATGAGGCCCACCTGCTGGGGGTTCCATCCTTAGGAATACCAGGCCTTCTGCTGTGACCCTCGTAGATCACAGTTAGACCAGTTGCAGAGGGTGGACGTCTCCTGCAGCACCAAGAGCTCACAAGAAAGTGCACCTATTTGTCCTTGGCTGCAACATATTCCAAGCTTTCTTTATTTTCTGGAGGATGAGGCACTATGAAAATGAGCAAAGGCTATTGCTTTCTGTCAATTAAATTGGCTCTGTATGTTGCATATTGATCATTAATGTTAAGGTTTCCCTACAGGCAGTGTCTCTAAAATGCTTGTACAGCTATTTTAGAGCCAATCACATGTCAATAAGTACCTGAATTATATTCCTTGCTGGAATATGGCTACATTCATCACCGTTCTTCCTTCTTTTCATAGACAGTAAACTGTAAAATACATCACTATTTCAAAGCACATTTTAAAATAATCTGTTATGCTTTGTCTTAAAATTCTGTGATGTTCTAATCTCTCTTACTGACTGAAGTGTTTTTAAATTCTTCATGAACATTTGTCTTTTTTGAGGCAATCTTTGGAGAAAAACAAAAAGTTTAATGTTCCTTCGAGCAACCCACTTCCACATAACAGTAAATTATATTATGTTTTGATAAATGTTACTTGCCCCGTTTGCTATTAATGTTCCCAAAATCTCTTGAGTATTCCTGAACCCATGTAACTACTTTGAACTGTTGCCCAGTGGCACTTCCAGAAAGTACACCAAAATGCAACATTTGCTATGGATGCTCAAAAGTATTTTGGGAGAGAACAGGGTAGGGCCCGCAAGTAGTTTTTCACTATGCCCATATAAAACCTTCTGATGCCTGCTGTGT
This sequence comes from Calotriton arnoldi, assembly GCA_963921515.1. Classification (NCBI taxonomy): domain Eukaryota; kingdom Metazoa; phylum Chordata; class Amphibia; order Caudata; family Salamandridae; genus Calotriton; species Calotriton arnoldi. The sequence goes on from CAWUFW010016992.1 coordinate 222,540, forward strand.
GGATAGATGTGAGGCCAGAAAGGATAGAAATTGATGTCTTCACATTGATTACCTATCCACCAAAAAACAGCAGGGTGTAGTGCTATATGCTTGTGTGTGCATTGTGGGATCATGTGATGACCTTTGACTACAGGTGTTTCAGTTGACTTTATGTGTTTTAACATACTCCATCTTGAATGTACAACATCATTTTTGTGTTCTTGCACGATTTTATTTTGTCTCCTTGCAGCTTCAGAGTGGATTCTTTACCTTCTCCTCAGCACAGAGCAAAACAGCCTTGCTGGAACAGAAGATGTGGGATGTTCGTTTGGAAGCATGAGAGAGGAATGTAATTCTCTGTCTTGGAGTCAAAACACGGAGGGCTGGCCAGCTTCTGTTCGTACTTGGAACAGATTGGTACGGTCAACTTTGGATTTGCAATAGATGAAGGGAGGGGGAACTTCTTGAAGTCTCTCTCTCTCTGTTTGTAAAAAGTATTAAAGACGGGAAGTTTTAGCGCTCACACTGAAGCTCACTCGTGAGATGGATGCATCAGCAAAAAAAAGTTTTGCTGTCCCATTGAGACTTCTGGGTGACTGACTAAAAGGGCTTCCCAGTAGAGCTGACCAGAATTCTGAACTCAAAGGTGATGTTTTCATGTTGTACTCTTTATAATTGATTACAGCGTTTATTCCTGACATTTGACAGTGCTTGTTTCTTGCATTGGACGTCCATTATTATTATTTGCTTGTGTTCTACTTTCTTATATTTGAATTGTGAGCGTTCCATTATTATTATTATCTGCATATTTTTTGCTCCCTTGCATTTTACTTGTGAATGTTCCAATTATTATTTAACTTCTGAGTGTTTTTCTTTATTATTATTATTTGAGTGTGTTTTACCATTATTATCTGCTTGTGTTTTATTATCACTTGCTTGTACACATATATCTATACATTTGCATGTTGTTTTACCTGTTTCATTTGACAACTGGGAATGTCTTTCTGTTAGAGAGTGTTGCATTAATAAAACCCCACGCTTTATGTTGAAACTGCCTTTTGATTTGTCTAATTTGGTGAGTGCGGAGCCTCTTTTCCAGGTGCTTTTTTTGGTTTTACAGAGTGTCTCTTCTTGGGAGTGCTGAATTTCTTTTATTTGGGAGTGTAAAGCAAGACACAGTGTATCCAGTGATACCACTACAACAAAAATAGAGACTACAAACTACATGGCAGATTTATCAATCTTTCATATTGCGCTGCGCTGCGTGAAAGGTAAAAGGCAGCAGTGTGCCATATTTACCATTCTATGGCATATTCCTGTCCTTTCCTAGCGCTGGTGCACTTTTGACTGCCTAGCGCCAATGCAGACTCCCTTGCATCATGTTACAATGGTCCTGTGATGTAGGCAGGATTGTTTTTGTGCAGGTTTTCCTGCACAAACACAATCTTCAAAGCCATTTTCCTCTTTCCATGTGTGCTGCAGAATGCACATAGATGAGAAAAAACAAGGAGAATTAAAGATATTTCTCCTTGTTACGACTCACCTGGGGAGGCGTAGCATTTTGATGCATTCCCAGATCTACCACAAATGGTAAATGTAGGAATGTGCCAAAATCCATGGGTGGATGCGTGGGAACAACAACGCTCCCCCATGGAACACCTCCCTTCCTCAGAATAAAACAAGGCAAGGTGTCCTTGCATGGCTTGATAAATATCACTTGGGTTTTGCGTCAACCTTGTGCCCCTGTGTGTGGCACAAAGGCAAGCAAAACCTTGAGAAATATGGGCCTACATTTATATAGTAGTCAAAGGCAATAACATTGTATTGGGCATCGGCATTTCCATTTGCTGACTTTTATTTTCCCTACTTTTCATGCATCATCTTGGCTCACCAGTCCTTTTTTATGGTCCTTCCAGACCCAGAAAGACCTGCCTGTAAATCATTATTTATTATACCTTTCGTAAATATTTGTTACTGTGTACCATGATTATCTGGTGATTAAGAGTCAGTTACACTCTAATTGACATAAAAGTGCTATTACGTTTTTAAAATTGAATTTAAATCGTTTACTGCTATCAGTTTGCAAAATAAATTGACATAATATTAAGCTCCGCACATTATTCAAACTAATATATGCCCCTTATGCCTGAAAAATGTTGAATTCATTGATTCATCATAAGAATCTCACTTGATACTAGAAAAATATTTTAATATAAAAGAGTATTCTAGTCTGCTGTTGAGGTAAATGAACAAGAGGTTTAATGGGTTAGTATGACAATTCTTTTGATATACAGAAATATACCTTGCTACAGAACAGACTTGGCAGCGAATAAAAAGGATTCTCAATTTGAAACCCTGAGGTGTTGAGGCTGGTGTCTGCAGTTCAAACTACACAAATGTACCAGCAATGTAATGTTTTTATTTTCAGAAGAGGTTTGTGTATTTACAACTCCTCATATCAAAATAGGAATTTTTGGTATTTTCCACAACTTCCTGTTTAATGAGCAAAACAGAACCTGGACATAATGTGCACAATTGCTGTGCATATGTGTGTATTGGCATTTGTATAGCACAAACCAAGCTTTGAATCAATAGAGCGCTATTCATTCCAAGAGGTATTTAAATCCTTGAGTTATGCAATTACATTTGATACATTTACAAGGACTTACATTGTCCCCAATTTCACATTATCTGTTGCTGAGTATTGATGTTAGTAACCATTGGCTTCTTTAACATCATTGGGGGGTCTGATTTAAGTATCATCAAATTAAAGCACATCATATACAATAACTGCAAAGAAGGGAAAAACTTTTGAGAAGTCAAAAGCCACAAGGTGTTCAATGAGATTTACAACCGCCTCCTGACATCTCACCCATATGCCAGGAGGACTGCAACAAGGACTTCAACCTGTATAGATCTGGATCATATAGCACTGCAGAACTATGTCTTGGGAGATACGGGTGATAGGAACATCAACATCTCCCCACCAGCTGCCCTTATTAAGCACTACTTCTCTAAGTCTTGCACTGAGGGCAATACGTCATTGGCCATGTCAGCAGGAGTAGAATCAAAACTACAATGTTTTGTAACCCATAGCAAATTATTAGTCCCTCATGAGATTCTAGAAACTACAGAATAGCTCCTAGCCAGACAAGAGGAGCCTGGAGCAATGAAGAAGACTGCTGCAAATAGTGATAAATCTAATGTGGGTGACCATTACAACAAGACCCAGTCCACTTTGGTAGGAACTCAGAGCAGTGATAGCCTGAAAAAGGTAGAAGAAATTAATAACAGAAGGAATTGGGAAATGTTAATCAACAACATCGGAAGAATAACTAGATCGCATTGATTCTGGCAAAAGAAAAAAGATTGAGCAGGATGCCTCCCTACTAACAAGAAATGACATGGCCTCAGTAACTGTCTCTGTGACTCCAATTATACATGACTTTGAATAATAGGCGTATCAATGACAGCTGACTCATTCTTTCAGGATTTCCCTGAACGCAAAATGACATCTATAAGTTCACCTAGAAGTGAGGCTAGGAAGGATATCATTTTATCCGAGGCCTTGCATTCATTGCACACTGTTTTAACTTCAATAGTGACTCGCTTGGAGAAGACACTGGGTGGGCCTGACCATATAATAGCTATGTTCTACGCCATACTACAGATGTTTGTACATTCAAGCAAAAATAAAAGTGAACAGACAACCCAGACAGATGAGTCTTGCCCCAAGGAGGATGATGAAACTGGAGTTAAAATTGGGGCAACCATGAGTATTACATCGAATATTCCATTGATGAAATTGATACAACCTCAGGGAGTCTGTCACGGCAGAACTGGGGGAGATGCAGGGAAATATGATCAATGCCCTGTAACTTTTACCCCTTAACCACATATAACTGAAGCTGATGGTTTACCATCTGGACAATAATCTTCAGACGCCCCCTTATTACCATCTTCAAAACTCCAGCAAACAAAAACAAAAAGGAGGAAGAAAGGCAATAAGCAGTGTCTAAAGCCACTGAGAGCCCTATTCAGACAAGAACCAATTAAAAAGGTAACAAAAACAGAGCCAGAGCAATCACCACCGAAGATTTTATGTGTTGCAAAATGCACAGTGAGGGGACAACAAAAAAAACTTGACAAAAACCTCTATCCCATTTTTTAAGGGAAGATCAAAGCACAAATGAGAGGCAGATCCCCGACTACATGGCAAGAGAGTGAACACATTTCAATCACTGATTCCCCCAAAAATACAAATAAAATCACAAAAAAGGAAAAAGGCATACAAAGGGGCATACAATCACTACAAAAAGCCCCGGAAAGAGAGCCATATCTGCCACGCATATTACTGCCCCCTTGGATCAATGAACTGAAATAAAACAAAATAAATTAGCAATACCAACTGACGCAAGTTTTAAACAACTTTAAGCCCACATGCTGCCCCCTTCCGAAATGATGATTATATACATGGAATACAAAGAAATACAGACTGGCACACAAGCACAACAAAACATCGAAACCATCAAAATTCTGTGATACACCCCCAACAAGAACCTGACTGCCTGGGAATAACCAGGACAGGGGAAAAAAATAACAAACTACACTATACACCTTTGCCTGGTCTTGTTGACAACAAAGTACCAGAAGCAATGATTCATTATGAATTTATTGATGTATTTCCAGAACCGAACAGCTTTAACTCATTAAATAGGGGTCGTCTATTAAAACTCTTTCACATGGTCTCAGCACTACAAATCATCACTTCTAATGACATTAGGAGAGTGTGACTAGAAAACAAGGGGGGTTGTGGTGAAGCCAGAAACATCTTAACCTCCAAGGTCGAGTTTGCCTTTATTAATTTTGGCAGACTTATACGCCAACATCTGGATGATCTCCATGTAATGGGTATAGATGTGCTCCTGTATCAAAACAATATAATCCTGAAGGGAACTGTAAATCCACCAAAGACCTCCATCCACCCAGCAGAAGGGACTCAGTGGCAAACTGGGTGTGACATATCAACAACCCTAATAAAGATGTTTACCAATAACTAGAGGTGGGCAGTAAACTACGCTCTGCCAGCCTAGTTTGAGGAGTTTTGCCATCCTGCACTCCCCTTGGGGTGTGGAGTTCGGCAAAAACTCTATCAACCACCCTTGTGGCAGAGTTTATCGGCCCCCCCACCAACCCCTACTTGCATTGCATGCAAAACGAATGCATATCATTTTTAGGACCAGGCTGAACAGTGTGGCGCTGTTGAAAAAATGCATTATCTACTCTGAAATGTGATTGTACATTTCTAGAGGTAGCGCCATCAAGGTATTTTTCAGGCTTCACAGACGTTTGTACTGTGGCCCGACAGACACACACTGGCCTATGGTGAGGCCTTTCACCGTAAATGGAAAGAAATAGAGTATTTATTATAAACAAGGCTCTGGTAATTATGACATAAAAGCAAGTGTATGATAGGAAAAACAATGATATGGTACCCTGCGTTGTTCTGCTGCTCCATTTTGTTATGATGACCAAGAAAGCATTTTGTCACTCATCATGTTCATTCGTCTGTTAAAGGCAGAGTGAAGAGTGACATTAGGAAAAGTGCTTGTTGTGGAAGAACATGGTTTCTTCAGTGAATGTGCCTTACAGGCTTCAAACTCAAAGGATAGATGTTTCTTCGACAGTGATGGAGCAGTGTTTTGAGAAAATAAAACCTGCTCGGATTAACTCTTCTGTAACATTTACTAACAGTGTGCGGTGAAACTAACATGCAAAAACATGAAAACACGGGGAAATGCTTATGCGCGTGCACTAATACGTGGACTAATGCATGAAAACCTAGGCCGCATTTGCGTTCTGCTTAAAAAATACAAAATAATAATAATGCTGCTTTCTGCACGTAAATGCTTTATTAGACAAATAACGTGGGATAGTGCAAATGGTGGGTGGTAAAACAGTGAGAATTATATTTCATGAAATAAATAATGTCTGTGTTTTATTCATCGTAGTGATGCTTTCATGGGCCTGCATCGTTGCATGACGAGTTGAGGGGTTAAAAAGAAAACTAATAAATAAACCGAAAATCGAGCTCTGAGAGAGAATGGAGAAGGCAAAAGTTGATGACCTTCATGAATTTATTGTGTGTCTGCCAAGTAACGGAAGGATGGCCGTGGGACCAAGTGCAAATGCACAAACTTCTTCCGCAGAAACTGCAGAGGCGGACAATGAAAATGTAGAGATTTGTAACATGTTACTAGTTGGAGGAAGCGTGTATTCATGAAACGTGGATTACGTATTGTTGGAAATGTGAAACAAAGAATGCTGTGAAAACATGGATGTGACTATGGTGGTGTGATAGAACACCCCCTAAACTGACCAATGAGAGACCAAGATTCTGAAAATGTTGCTACAATGGTGGGTTGGACATGAAGGTTTTTAGAGTATAACTGGGGTGTCTGGGGGGTGTTGGTGCGCGCCTCTTTGAAGAAGCTAGAGAGGGGAGATCGTCACTGTCCATCGGTTTGCTGAATGCAGATAGAGGCCTACCTGTTTCCTATTCCTGTCCTACTCTTTGTTCCCTGAACTTTCCCGGGAACCCCCATCTATTCTCATGGCCAGGGGGTAGATTTTTCCACTAAAATACTTGGGTTAGTATAGCTAAAATCTGTATTTTGCATAATCAATTGCAAATGTATATTTGTCTCTGAAACTCATGTCTCTTCATCTATCCACTCCTTCATTGCATTCTATTCAATGTGATTTAAGTTTGACACCTTTGCTTTGATAAATGTTCTCTCTCTGTGATTTATGCATTGTTTGCCTTGTAAAACTGTACATGATGAGTATTTACCTTCACATTATTTGCGATAAATATTATTAACCTTATTCCGAGTTTGTGATTTATTTAGTAGTATAGATTGATAGTTAGTTTCTAATTATTACCATCAACTTCTCACTTAATGGTCCATCGACCAGAGGAAAGAGAGTTGATTACAGGTTCAATTATGTATCTTGTGTGTTAGGACGAACCTGTAGTTTTTGTACAACTGATTTTACGTAAACTTGAAACAGTGCAACAGGGATTTATGTGTTGGGTGTATGAGTATGGGCCTGTGAATGTGTTTTTTCGATTATCGATCCCTGATTAGCGCTGGATCAACAGCAGTCCTGCTGCTCAGCTATTTGATGGATTACCGTAGATGGCGAGCTCTTCTCTGCAGTCTATTAGAGCACTAGTAACACCCCAAGCATGATGGTCTCCCCCACCCCATCCGTGGAGCTTGTAAAATAACGTTAGGGGTATGTGTGTTCTTCCAGGGTTCTCTGTACAAATGTGGCAAGCCCCTGTACCCCTTGTGAGCTGATCACTGCAGACTTTGGGGTCTACCCTGGCATCTTTGTGGATCGTGGAAGGTGAAGAATCTCTCTGAGGGTGAGAGAGCTCCTAGGGGTCTGCACTCACACTCAACCCCTAGGCACCCACTGCTGAAGTGAGGGTGCTCTGATTTCCCCAGGGTTGTCTGTGGATCGTCGAAGGATCCCCCTAGAGGGTTCCCAAGAACAGGAGGGCTAGAGCCGTCCGGACTTGCTGCATGTACACCTTCTGGGACCTTTAAGGGCGGCACTAGGTACATTAAAAATCATCATAGGCTCAACTATAGCAAAGATTTCATGGTCTCCCACGCAGAGAGATGGTCCAGTGCTGCTTTTCACATTGCGCTGTTAAAAGTTTGTTTTAATAAAGTCATTATAAATACAGGATTGCAAGTGTCAGAATGCAAATGGAAAACCATGGCTGGGCTTGACACTTCAGTCACTCTTAGGAAGGACAGACTGAGTCATTCAAGCAGAGCTCATTCTTTGCAGTCATAAGCTTTGATTTATTAAATCAGTGCTTTTGAGGAGTTGTAGTCTTTCTTACTTGCAAATATACAAAAACTGTCCATTAAGTTGTCCTAGTTGTACTTTCAGTTCTGCTTTTCCTGAGTTCCCTCGTATTTCAGGAGGGTGGCTGTCTGTGACCTGACAGTTCGGGAGCTCTGCTGCTGGTGGGTGCAGGATGTGTGGTGGAGTGGCTCAGGAGGAGTACACATACACCGGATTGTCCAAAGGAAGAGCAGTGAATGAATGAGGACATCATCCCAAAGCACAAGTTGTGTGTAAGAAAGTGGCAAACAGAAAGAGGCCTGGTAGTTTGGATATGTAAGTGGTCTCACCCAGCAACCAAAGATTCCATGGGGTGTGAGGGGTGGAGAAGCAAAGAGGCTCTAGTTCCTGATAGTGGATAGGAAGGAGAGAGCTGTCTGGAGATCTGGGAATGCCTCTATACTCCGGCCTGCATATATGGGCCCTCCTTCTCTCAGGACAGGGGTTAGAGCTGCATTGGTATCCAGGAGAATTAAAGGGAACCTTGTTGGTGGGGGCCTCATCACTGTGATGAGGAGCTAGAAATGAGGACTGCAGTTCTATTTTTGTTTCCCTTCATGAGCCAGTGCTTAGAAGTGACAGAGAGTGCTGCCGAGCTTAGCGAGCCGACTGCTTCAGTTCATCCTCTGAAGACATTGTCCCCCTCTCCTGCGGAAGATTGACAAATGCAGCCATTGTGCATCCAGCCCCAGTCTCTGTCCTGGCCCAACAATGGGCTTGTGCCTTGTTCCACTGTGCAATCGTCATTTGTCTGAAGTTCAAGGATTCCGTCTTCTTCCATTGCCCTTTGGTACAGCAGGCAATCTTCTGCACTCTATAATAAATGCATGGATTGTGACTTAAGGCAGTGTATACTTTAGTATAGAATTTTGGGGTGGTCAGAACTCCATGAAATCTTGTGGAGTTTTTATGTAATTCTGCCCACTCCTACCAATAACCAGTTCCAGTTAATACCCAATGGCTATGAAAAACATCTTAAAACAACTCAAGAGTGATAAAAAGCCAAATCCAGAGGCCAGTGGTTAAGTATCAAGTAGTAAATATTGACAAAGCGTGGGGATCTCACGCGCTGGTTGGCAGAAGCTCGGGGAAAGTACTGGAGGAGAGAAACTGAAATGCACAGTTTGGTTCCTCCTATGGTATGGCAATGTTCCACAACAGTAGTTGGTCCTAACTTGCTCCATGTAAAGCTGCTGAAACCAAATGATTATGTATATATTCCAACAGGATAGGGGGAGGATGTGCAGCTGATATGGTCCAATATCATGAACTATTTAGAGTCTTTAAAAACTCAAAACCCTTTGGATATGGGTGAAGTTAAGGCTGAAAGAGGTAAACATATCCTTTTGATTTGTGGGGATTTCAAAGTCCGCCCAACAGACGGAATGGTCATTGATGGAATTCTGATGGAGAATTGCTGTTTTGAAATCCCTCGCTTGGGAAAAGACATGTAGGAAGGGGGAGGCCTTTGTAAATCTCCTTTTGGATGTAGATCTTCCGCCATTTAAACAGCCATACTATCTCCGATTCCCCAGCTAAAGCCACTCATGGATCAGGTCTCAGGGGACCACTAATAGACTATGTTCTAATCAATCTTGAGAACTGGGTGAATTTAAGTGATATGCTTGTAGTGGGGCGGGTAGAAAGTGATCATGACCCTCTCACAGTGAGACTTGCACTCTAGGTTAGTAGTAAATGGACCCAGAAACATACTGAGTACCCCAACCCTGTCCCAATTGAACCAGCTAATAGCAGGAGAATAATATGTTGGAAGTATGATAAATATCTAGCTTAAATTCCCCATCTCGAACTCCTAGCAAATAGGTTGGGAGAGGATTTCTTTATTGACCAGGGTGTAGCAAACAAAATAATTCTGGATACATTTGAAGCACTGCTAAAAGAGATCAGACTAATATGGGCGTGCCCAGTTACCTATAACAATCATTGTCAATTTCATGAAACCTAGATACACCTTGTATGATGATGAATGCTGTCAGAAAAAAAGGCTAGTCTCACAGGCCCTCATTTATCAACAGTGTGACAGACAGCTTGAAATGTACTTCCAGACTAGTAGGCAGACCTATAACTATGAATAAACTCAGCCTTCAATCCCTGCTATGGGAGGAACTGAAGCACCCAGCATCTGAAAATATCGGCAAGCATTTCTGGAGATTAGTCAGCTTTGTTGAAAGAGGAATCACGAACCAGATAAGTCACCATATCAGTCCCAAGGAGCAGGAAAATCACTTCAGTAATCTCTATAGGGTGGAAAAGGAGGGGGGATCAGGGAGCTCAATAGATCAGGGATATGAGTGCAGGATTGCGGAACAGACTTTCATTACTCGGCTACAAATCTTAAGACCAGAAGTCAAGTGGGCTCTCCAGTCTATGAAAAGAAAAAAGGCGCCTGGCTCAGATGCTGTTGTTCCGTTAGATTTATATCTAATGGACCCAATCTATTGGTCTTGGGTCCTGACTAAGGTCTTTAATGCTGCTATAAATAGTGGCTGCATACCTGCTTCCTGGCATTCAGCAATTGTAATAACAATCCATGAAAAAGGTAGCCCAGGGAATCCATCAAATTACTGCCCAATTTCCCTCCTGGATAGAGTCGGTAAAATACTGGGGAAAATTTTACTCCACAGACTGCAAGTTACAGTAGATTCTGGTAACCTACTGACAGAGCTGCAGGCTGGTTCAGATCAAAAGTGGGAACAGTTTAGCAGATATGTTGCATATATTTAGTATTTTGTAAACATGCTGTTATTCAAAACACCATGTTATACCTATCCTTCATTGATCTTTTGTCAGCCTTCGACTTGGTTGATCTCACTAAACTATGGGAAACTCTGGAGTGACTGGGAGTTCCAACTCCGTTATTGCAAACTATAAAAGGTATGCATCAAGACAATACTGCTTGCGTACATTATGGGAAAATGGGGGAGTGCACTGCTCCATTCCCGATTGATATGGGGGTGAGACAAGGCAGCATCCTAGCTCCACTGTTCTTCACTTTATTTATAAATGATAGAGTAGAATTTCTTCTGGAAAGACCCCTTGATGTTCCCAAAATTGCAGGCAGCAAGGTTCCTAGCCTCCTATTTGCTGATGATGCTGTGTTAATTTCCAGGACAGAGAATGCCATGCACAAACTGTTAACCAGGTTTGTGGATTATTGCACCAGCAAGGGCTTGGTCATTAACTGTCATGGCTCTAACCCTAGGGCACCACACCGATCACTTTGTCACCCTTAAATGCACTTGTATGAGTGATTGCGGTAGGAACAAAGGTGGAGGTTCTATCCTTCCTTCACTCACCCAACATCGGAAGACAAAGAACACTACCGATCCTTGCACGATCGGCGCCGCAGTTCTCCACAACCGGGTTAGGCCGATACATGGCAGGTCAGGGTTTCATTTCCGGGTCGCACAGTATTTAAACCCGGGTTATGGAAACTGATGCTGCTCGTCTCGTGTATGAAACCTGGAGCCACGCTTTGCTTACGATCCTGCTGGGAGTCTCTGCTATAGCCTGTCAGTGAGTAATACTTGTCTCAGACTGGGCATTTGTTTATTGACGCGCTGAAGCGCAAAAAGCACATTTCATGTACCGCGTTGGAGCGCTTTATGGGTCATTCGTTTTTCATCACACTGAAGCGCTAAAGGCATATTCGCAAATCACCGCTCTAGAGTGCAAAAGCACATTGGCCAGTCACTGCGCTGGAGCGCAAAAGCACATTTGCAAATCACCACGCTGGAGAGCTTAACCCCTTCGATGCTCATGACGGAATGGTTCCGTCATGAGCATCGGTGCCTCTGTGCTCATGACGGAACCATTCCGTCATGAGGCCAGAGGCACGAAATCCCTCTGCTGCAGACAGCAGAGGGATTTCCTTCTCTCCCCAAAGCCTCGGGAGCTGGGGAAGAGCTTCCCCAGCTCCAGAGGCCCCCTCCCTGGTTTCTGTGCAATGAGGATAAGCGCGCACGACACGCTGTCCTCATTGCACAGAAACCGAAACTGAAATGAGTGAGGCACCATTTTTATCGGCAGACCTGGGGGAACGCTGGGTGGTAGGAAATTTGTGTCAGCCCGGTGATGCCACAACTTTCCCACACAAAAATGTGTGAAAAAAGTGATTTTTTCAGCTAAATTTCAGGTTTGCAGGGGATTCTTGGTAAGAAAACGTTGGGGGATCCATGCAAGTCATACCTCCCTGGAATCCCCCGGGTGTCTAGTTTTCAGAAATGTGTGGGTTTGGTAGGTTACCCTAGGTGGCCACCGAGCCCCGGGCCAAAAAGTCATGGGAACCCCCCTTGCAAAACCAGGTCGTTTTATGATAGGCAATTTTGATGTCGCCTCAATACGTTTTGGGCCCTTGCCTGCCGCGGGTACTTGGGCCTCCCACACGAGTGAGGCACCATTTTTATCGGGAGACCTGGGGGAACGCTGGGTGGTATGAAATTTTTGTCATCCCGGTGATGCCACAACTTTCCCACGCAAAAATGTGTGAAATAAAGTGATTTTTCCAGCTAAATTTCAGGTTTGTAGGGGATTCTGGGTAAGAAAATGTTGGGGGATCCACGCAAGACATACCTCCCTGGAATCCCCCGGGTGTCTAGTTTTCAGAAATGTGTGGGTTTGGTAGGTTTCCCTAAGTGGCTGCGGAGCCCCGGGCCAAAAATTCATGGGACCCCCCTTGCAAAACCAGGTCGTTTTGTGATAGGCAATTTTGATGTCGCCTCAATACGTTTTGGGCCCTTGCCTGTCGTGGTACTTGGGCCTCCCACACAAGTGAGGCCCCATTTTTATCGGGAGACCTGGGGAACACTGGGTGGTAGGAGATTTGTGTCTGCCTGGTGATGCCGCAACTTTCCCACACAAAAATGTGTGAAAAAAGTGATTTTTTCAGCTAAATTTCAGGTTTGCAGGGGATTCTGGGTAAGAAAACGTTGGGGGATCCACACAAGCTATACCTCCCTGGAATCCCCGGGTGTCTAGTTTTCAGAAAATGTGTGGGTTTGGTAGGCTCCCTAAGTGGCCGCCGAGCCCCGGGCCAAAAGTCATGGGACCCCCCTTGCAAAACCAGGTCGTTTTGTGATAGGCAATTTTGATGTCGCCTCAATACGTTTTGGGCCCTTGCCTGCCGCGGGTACTTGGGCCTCCCACACGAGTGAGGCACCATTTTTATCGGGAGACCTGGGGGAACGCTGGGTGGTATGACATTTTTGTCATCCCGGTGATGCCACAACTTTCCCACGCAAAAATGTGTGAAAAAAAGTGATTTTTCCAGCTAAATTTCAGGTTTGTAGGGGATTCTGGGTAAGAAAATGTTGGGGGATCCACGCAAGACATACCTCCCTGGAATCCCCCGGGTGTCTAGTTTTCAGAAATGTGTGGGTTTGGTAGGTTTCCCTAAGTGGCTGCGGAGCCCCGGGCCAAAAATTCATGGGACCCCCCTTGCAAAACCAGGTCGTTTTGTGATAGGCAATTTTGATGTCGCCTCAATACGTTTTGGGCCCTTGCCTGTCGCGGGTACTTGGGCCTCCCACACAAGTGAGGCCCCATTTTTATCGGGAGACCTGGGGGAACACTGGGTGGTAGGAGATTTGTGTCTGCCTGGTGATGCCGCAACTTTCCCACACAAAAATGTGTGAAAAAAGTGATTTTTTCAGCTAAATTTCAGGTTTGCAGGGGATTCTGGGTAAGAAAACGTTGGGGGATCCACACAAGCTATACCTCCCTGGAATCCCCCGGGTGTCTAGTTTTCAGAAAATGTGTGGGTTTGGTAGGTTCCCCTAAGTGGCCGCCGAGCCCCGGGCCAAAAAGTCATGGGACCCCCCCTTGCAAAACCAGGTCGTTTTGTGATAGGCAATTTTGATGTCGCCTCAATACGTTTTGGGCCCTTGCCTGCCGCGGGTACTTGGGCCTCCCACACGAGTGAGGCACCATTTTTATCGGGAGACCTGGGGGAACGCTGGGTGGTAGGAAATTTGTGTCAGCCTGGTGATGCCACAACTTTCCCACACAAAAATGTGTGTGAAAAAGTGATTTTTTTCAGCTAAATTTCAGGTTTGCAGGGGATTCTGGGTAAGAAAACGTTGGGGGATCCACGCAAGCCATACCTCCCTGGAATCCCCCGGGTGTCTAGTTTTCAGAAAAGTGTGGGTTTGGTAGGTTTCCCTAGGTGGCCGCCGAGCCCCGGGCCAAAAAGCAATGGGACCCCCCTTACAAAACTAGGTTGGTTTGTGATAGGTAATTTTGATGTCGCCTCAATAGGTTTTGGGCCCTTGCCTTTCGGGGGTACTTGACCCACCCAGGCAAAGGAGGTACCATTTTTGTCAAAAGACTTTGGGGAACTTGGGGTGCGTGGAAATTTGTGAATCCACGCAGATTCCAGAACTTTCCACCACAGAAATGTGAGGAAAATGTGTTTTTTTTGACAAGTTTTTAGGTTTGCAAGGGATTCTGGGTAACAGAACCTGGTGAGAGCCAGTCAAGTCACCGCATCCTTGATTTCCCTGGGTGTCTAGTTTTCAGAAATGTATAGGTTTGCTAGGTTTCCCTGGGTGCCGGCAGAGCTAGGGTTCAAAAACTACAGCTAGGCACTTTGCCAAAAAAGGGTCATTTTTCACAGTGAAAATGTGGTGTGTCCACATTGCGTTTTGCGCCGTTTCCTGTTGCGGGCACTAGGCCTACCCACGCAAGTGAGGTACCATTTTTCTCGGAAGACTTGGGGGAATATGGGGTGGGTGGAAATTTGTGGATTCACGCAGATTCCAGAACTTTCCACCACAGAAATGTGAGGAAAATGTGTTTTGTTTGACAATTTTTTAGGTTTGCAAGGGATTCTGGGTAACAGAACCGGGTGGGAGTCAGTCAAGTTACCCCATCCTGGATTCCCCTGGGTGTCTAGTTTAAAAAAAATTATAGGTTTGCTAGGTTTCCATAGGTGCCGGCAGAGCTAGGGTTCAAAAACTACAGCTAGGCACTTTGCCAAAAAAGGGTCATTTTTCACTGTGAAATTGTTGTGTGTCCACGTTGCGTTTAGCGCCATTTCCTGTCGCGAGCACTAGGCATACCCATGCAAGTGAGGTACCATTTTTCTCGGAACACTTTGGGGAACGCAGGGTGGGTGGAAATTTGTGGATCCACGCAGATTCCAAAACTTTCCACCACAGAAATGTGAGGAAAATGTGGTTTTTTTGACAATTGTTTAGGTTTGCAAGGTATTCTGGGTAACAGAACCTGGTGGGAGCCAGTCAAGTCACCCCATCCTGGATTCCCCTGGGTGTCTAGTTTTCAAAAATGTATAGGTTTCCTAGGTTTCCTTAGGTGCCGGCAGAGCTAGGGTTCAAAAACTACAGCTAGGCAATTTGCCAAAAAAGGGTCATTTTTCACTGTGAAATTGTGGTGTGTCCACGGTGCGTTTTGCGCTGTTTCCTGTCGCGGGCACTAGGCCTACCCACGCAAGTGAGGTACCATTTTTCTCGGAAGATTTTGGGGAACGCGGGGTAGGTGGAAATTTGTGGATCCACGCAGATTCCAGAACTTTCCACCACAGAAATGTGAGGAAAATGTGTTTATTTTTACATTTATTTAGGCTTGCAAGGGATTCTGGGTAACAGAACCTGGTGAGAGCCAGACAAGTCACCCCATCCTGAATTCCCCTGGGTGTCTAGTTTTCAAAAATGTATAGGTTTGCTAGGTTTCCCTAGGTGCCGGCAGAGCTAGGGTTCAAAAACTACAGCTAGGCACTTTGCGAAAAAAGGGTAATTTTTCATTGTGAAATTGTGGTGTGTTCATGTTGCGTTTTGAGCCGTTTCCTGTCGTGGGCACTATGCCTACCCACACAAGTGAGGTACCATTTTTATCGGGAGACTTAGGGTAATTCAGATTTGTAAAGCAAATGTTATTACCTATTGACTTTCAATGTATTTCTGCCTTCCAAATGAAAGACAATGTGTAAAAAAGAAGTCATTTTGAAAAATGACCGATAATTCTCATGCTAGTATGAGTATTCCCAATTTCGGAAATGTGCAAATATCTACTGTTTCTAAACTCTATATTTTGTTCCCATTTCAGAAATACATAGGTGTCTTTCATACCGATTTTTCCATGTATACATTTTCCCAGAATAATTGCTATATACCCGGTACATAATAAAAAACCATTGCAAGTCGCTGCTCAGTTTTTGGCTCTGGGTTCGTCGGGTACTTTTGAACCTACAAGTCCTATATATCCCCACAACCAGTAAGGTCCCGCCGATGTAACGGTATATTGCTTTCAAAGAGCTGTCATAATTAGAAGAAGTTACAGGTGAAAACGTTGACACAAAAGGCTGTTTTTTTAAACTAATTTTCAATTTTTCCTACATTTAACTGTTAGTTTCTATAAAGAAACCTTGAAGGATCTACACAAATGACCCCTTGCTGAATTCAGAATTCTATCTACTTTACTAAAATGTATAGCTTTCCAGGATCCATTATTGCTTTCATACCCATTTCTACCATTAACTGGAAGGAGGTTGAAAGCACAAACAATAGCAAAAATAGGCTATGTCCCAGAAAAATGCCAAAACTGTGTAAATATTTTTGGTTTTCTGACAAAAGTCTGTCATTCCCTAAAATCTGGGAAAATGGTGATTTCAGCCCCACAAACCTTTTTTTGATACCATTTGCAGGGAAAAACCCAGACGCTTTCATTTGCTGCACTTTTTTCAGATTTTTCCCCCAAAAAACAAACTTTAGCTGTATTTTGGCTAATTTCTGGGTCGCCTCCAGGGGAATCCACAAACCCTGGGTACCTTTAGAATCCCCATGATGTTGGAAGAAAAGGACGCAAATTTGGCGTGGATACCTTATGTGGTCAAAAAGTTACAGGGGCCTAAGCGCGAACTACCCCAAATAGCCAAAAAAAGGCTTAGCACAGGGGGGGAAAAGGCCTAGCAGCGAAGGGGTTAATGGGCATTTGTTTGTCATTGCGCTGGAGTCCAAAAATACATTGTCAACGCACAGGAGTGCCTATTTTGGCATTTGTTATTACCACACTGGAGGCGTGGTAACATGTTCTGTTGATCAACGCACTGAAGCATTAAGGCACAGTTATAATCACCGCACTCGAGCGCTAACATATTGTTTCTACTGGAATCCTCAGTGATGGTTAACTGAGTGTTATTGAATTATTCCTGGACTAGTTCTCATAATAAGGTTAATATTATTACCTCTTTTTCATAGAAAGTCTCCTGACTGGGAATGCGTGCATGTGTATGTGTTTCATGATATCCCTCATACATATATGTGATTCTCTCTCTCTCTTTGTTTTTAGCTCTCTTCACACGAAGCAGTGTATTCATACTTACCATTTGTTTTACACACCATTTTGTTCTACACTCGTGATCCGTTATTCCAGGTAGTTACCATGACTATGGGGAGGGCGAGCTATGATAGGGTTCTTCCAACTGTTACGGATTAGTGATATGGTCCTTCTCTCCCTCAGGTAACAATCTTCACACCTGTAACAGAAATTCCCTTCGCTATCTGGCCTTCTTCCCTGCACCCCAACCTTTCTTCTTGTTCAGGCATTAGTATTTCGAGTAAAAGGTAAGGGGCAGTGGAGTTGGTACATATTGTCTCTGCAAGGCCTCACTGCAAGTCAAGTTAAGAATTGCTGTGGTCTGACATTAACATCCCGAAACAAAGGCAATGCAATACATCCATGCCCAGCATTTAAAAGAAAGATCTTGGTAAATGAAGACTAAATTGAGGTGGTTTGTCATTATGATTATCTTGACATTCCTTTGAACAGCAAATTAAACTAGAAGGACCAAGTTCACCATTACCTTGAAGCACACCAGCTGAGCTGTACTCCAGTTTAGATATGACAGGTTCCCCGCACTTAAGTATTATCCTACAAATTCATAAACAGAGGGTTACAGTGGCTGCCCAGTATGGAGCCAAGAAATGGGGGTACAATAAATGGAAAAGTTGCACGAAGGTGAAAATAGCTTCTCCAGAACCTTGTTGGGGCTGGGATGTGGCTTCCCCATGGCTCCTGTTTTTGAAGAATTGGACATAGAATCCAGCCAGTTTTATACTGGATTAGATTGATTAATAATATGAAGGCCAATAGCTATTTAAAAGCCGTGGAGGAGGTGATCAAGTGCACTGGTAAAGGGGTTTGTTTGTGGTCTTCCTCCATGAGGAAATGGTAATTGGCCATAGGCCTGATTAACCTGTGGGAAGATCCTGGCCAAGTGGGTCCCGATACGGCAGATCTAGTCAAGAAGTGATATTACAGCCAGACCTGGTGGCCTACTAGATTCTTTCATGGCTAGGACTGATGTGGGGTTTAAAGATTACCTGGATAAAATACAGCCAAAAAAGGTGAGTATATATTTTGTTTAGACTAGAAATATTCCCCACTGCGTCATATCTCGTGAAAACAAAACAATTAAGAGACGAGACTCTCTCTGCATTTGCTCTAAAAGAGGGAGAACACTATATCCCACTTGGTTTGTTCTTGTACAATATACACTTTCATTCGATCTAGGTGGCTAAGACATCTCTTGGAGTCATGCAGGATTTTTAGCACTACAGATGCGACTGAGCTATTTTATAGGATAGATAGGGAGGATATTTTCAATAATGTATCAGCCTATCTTTGGGGGACCTGGCTGGCAGTCAGGCATCTGAGGGCATTACAAACCCCCTCCCCACCCACACCTGATAATGCTTGCAGTTTAATATAGAGCAGTAGCCCAGACATGCATATCACATGTGTATATTTGTGCATGGAATTAAAGGCACCTGCCTAATATCAATAATAACCAACTAACAATGATAAATTGGGTCACGAGCACAGCCCTCTTTAATTGCCTGGTATATCATAGCAACATTAATTGCACTTTAATTGTCTGCTGTTCGACGACTCCAGACACTTTATAACTGTCAGCACTTTATACTTAATTGCATATCAGATGGTAGACACAATGCAGATATAAATCTGATGTCCATTCCATTGAGCACTTTATTATTGTTTTTATTTTACACTAAGTGTCGCTCAGGTCAAGGATGCTACCCAGAGGTAAAGTGCAACAGAAATGCTTTATGGGCATGGGATACTCCCACAAGTTCTGAATTCTGTGGTGTATGTTATCGCTCAACGTAGCTTGCACCAGTGATGATCCGGTTGGATTGTGAAATATCTGTTCTACTTCTAACCCAGCTCGAAATATTTTGCTATCCGACAATATATACATATTTGTGTTTTAACTCATTTATTGCCATTCTCTTTTGCTTTATCGACTGAATAAGCCATTTTATATTATGTACTCTGTTGAAGGAATGCTTTGATCTTATCTTCCTTGCTGCATGGTGAATTTTATGAATGTGGCCAGGGTGACATTTTTTCCGAGCCGAACTTTTCCTTACAGAACCCTCCCAGGACTGTGACTGACCTCAAGATGGCATCTGGATTTCATTCGGACCATGGTTTCTCACCCTCCCCCCTGCGCTACACTGACATTCTCTGAGTACACCTGATCACTATCCTGACAGCGGAGTCCGAGCATTATGTCCGACGCCCGGTGGAGCTGCTCTGTTCAGCTATTGAGGAGATCGGCCCTGGTTCATCCCCTCGGCCGTCACCTACCCAGCCGGACATTGGGCACAGTTTCTCCCCATCTCCCTGTCTCTCCCATCCCTCCCCCTCCCATAATCGAATTTCTGTAACTCTGCTCTTTTTCTTTGTTTCCTATGCTTTGATTGCGCTTGAACAAATGTAACATGCTAGCCTGTAACTCTGATCCTCATGTAAAGCGCTCTGATACCTCCGGGTCTAGCCAGCGCTATATAAAACTTAAATAAATAAAAAATGAATTATATTCTTATGAAGTCGGATGGTGATAATAGTATGTAGATGTTGGTGCTTGTGTCAACCCTAGTTGTATATGATGCTGCGCCTGCTGCTGAGTCATGGAAAAGTGTAAAGTGTATTCAACTGTGCAATGTGCTTGGGACTCTAGTGCGTGAAATGTAAATAAGATGATGATATTGTCTCGAAGGATTCTGTATATGACCGCTCAGTTTGATGTGAAAACTTACAAATAAAGTTAAAAAAAAATAAAAAAATAATATTCTTATGAAGCCAAGTATGTAATGATTTTATATAGATTTTGTCACAAAGGACTATTTTTATTATACAAAATGGTTGTACTGCTTGTTATGCTGACACAATAAAATCAAATTGAAGATATATTTACAAATGTACGCACAGGAAGGGTAAGTAATTTGCTAAGAAGCAAACATTTTTCAGTCAAATGCCAAAGCTTGAGATGAGAACACAGATCCCCTAGTTTTAAACTTGGCAGCTCTATCCCAAAAGACACATCACCTAATCCCAAAGAGATGCACAGAAATCGTCTGTTTACTGTGAGCTGCATTGTATCCATGTGCATATGTACTGAAAATTCAGTAGCATGAAGCTTGGTAATAAACAACGATGCTCTGCTAATATGGAGGGTTTGCTTACAATTCAAGACTGGAATAAAGTGATTAATGTTTGCCAGTGGTCCACCAACACTCATTTTTAGGGACCAGCAATTTCATTCCCTCATCAGATTTAGACTCAAACCAAGATGTCAGAGCAAAACAAAGTGAAAGTAGAGGACACTAATGGCATGGTCTACTTTCACTTTTGATCTGTGCCAGCAGCCATAACCCTGCCCCGAGCACCGATCTCTGTGAGGCGGCACTGAAGATGGGACAATATCCCCTTTCCAACATTGTCTCTCCCTCAGAGGGTGACTCACAATCAGGGACCCACTCCACTATATACCAAGGAGTTCTTTTTACGTGAGGAAGTAGCCCCTTGTTCAAGAGCCAGTTCCTCCTATTTCCAAGGCAATGCAGTCTGGAGGTTAGCTCCAATCTGCCATCTAGGGGGTAGAAAGACCACTAAACATCAAGGAAATATTTCCTTTGGGAGAGGAGTGTCCCCTTGGGAAAAGGCCAGTACACCTCTTCCTCCCCAGGGCAGTACAATCTTTCTTTGCACCCAAACTGCCCCCTGGTAGGTAGAAATCAAACTGCACACCTGAGATTAATGCATCACAGAAAACAAGAGGGATGGGTGCAGCCCACCCTGGCAGCAGGCCTTGCCCCCACCCTGGGAGTGACATAGTCTTCAGGCCCTTCCTAGGTGACAAATAGGGGATTTGCCTTCAATCTCCTTTCCAGGAGGTAGAGAGCCAACTAGACTAGTAGACAGTAGTGATTTATTTTTTTAGAGGTAATGACCTCTTGAACAAGGGCCATTGCACCTCCACCCAGGTCAACACAGTCTTTCTGCCCACTTCTTGTTTCAGATTGGGGGAACTGCCCCCAGTCAGCCCCCCTGGGTGGTAGAAAGCCCACCAGACACCAGGAATTTTCACATGGTGGAAAACAAATGGAGGAGAGGCATCCCTTCTTGGCATTGGGCCATGCCCACTCCCTACAACAAGGGATATAAAGCCTTTTTGCCAACCTTACAGGCCAGAAAGAGACATTTTTCCCCAATCTGCCCATCTGTGGTGGTGGAAAGCCAACTAGACACTAGGAATTTCTTTTTTCATGGTGTGCAGACCCTTGGGTGAGGGACAGTGCTCCCTCTCACTACCCAGGGCAATACAGCCTTTCTTCTCCCCCTAAGGGCAGATTGTGCCCCCCTGGTGGGTAGAACATCCACAAGATACCAGGGTTTTCTTATCCACAATAAAGGTTTGTGGGAGGCCCACTCTAACACAGAGGATTATGTGCCCACCCCAGAATGAGCCCAACAGTCTTTCTGCCCCACTGGGGAGTTGTTGGGTGGTTTATCACAGATCTCCCCTCTGGGGTGAAGATAGCCCACTGGACACCAGGTATATTTTTTTCAGGAAAAAAAAATGGGGTAAGGGTAGGCCACCCAGCCATTGAGCCTATCCTGCGCCTGTAAAGCCCCAACATTCTTTCTCCCCATCTGGGGCTACAGCATCCCTATACACCTGGCAAGCGAGAGGAAATTTGGATTGTTTTGGTCGTAGTTTTGACACAAGGACTTGCAGAGTGGGGGTAAATATGAAATTCCTCTCACCTGTCATTCTGAATGGTTGCAATTTTCAGGGTCGGGGTGAGCCGCCAAGCAGGGGATCCTCCTAAACCCAGACATTTCTGAAAACCGAACACCCAGGGAAATCCAGGGTGGTGTTACCTGTGTGGATCTCACTAAAGTCTTTTGCCCAGAATGCCATGCAATTTTAAAACATTGGCTAGAATCACACATTTTCCTCCCATGTCTGTTAGGGAAACTCTCAGAATCTGTGGGGATCCACAAAATTCCTGCCAACCACTATTAACCATCTTCTCCCGATAAAGATGGCACCCCATTTGTGTGTCTGGGCCTATTGCCCGTGACAGGAAAGGCCCCAAAACACAGTGTGGAGACATCATATTTTCCCCATCAAAATCAACCCACTTTGAAGATGTGGAAAGCTGCTCCAGGGAAGACATGGCTTGGCAGTTCGGGCTGGACTGTTCCCATGAGGCACAGGGTCAGACTGATTTGCATATGGCCATGTCTGAACTGGGGTGGTGGAGTGAGCTAAAGAATGATGATGGATTAAACCCAGATCAGTTGACTGGGGGTGAGTGTTTAATTTGCTCTAACGCTCCGTCCATCATCCCCTTTGGTATCGCTTTGTTCGCCCTAAGTTGGCAGGGTATGCCCAGACGTGGGTCCCTTGCTCACTTTGCCACTGGATTCAAGATAGCCTGGCTGATGAGGGTTTTGAACCCGAAACCGGTCCCAGGATGCTTGTTTCCGGTCCAGGGAAGACATGGCTTGGCAGTTCGGGCTGGACTGTTCCCATGAGGCACAGGGTCAGACTGATTTGCATATGGCCATGTCTGAACTGGGGTGGTTGAGTGAGCTAAAGAATGATGATGGATTAAACCCAGATCAGTTGACTGGGGGTGAGTGTTTGATTTGCTCTAACGCTTCGTCCATCATCCCCTTTGGTATTGCTTTGTTCGCCCTAAGTTGGCAGGGTATGCCCAGACGTGGGTCCCTTGCTCACTTTGCCACTGGATTCAAGATAGCCTGGCTGATGAGGGTTTTGAACCCGAAACCGGTCCCAGGATGCTTGTTTCCGGTCCAGGGAAGACATGGCTTGGCAGTTCGGGCTGGACTGTTCCCATGAGGCACAGGGTCAGACTGATTTGCATATGGCCATGTCTGAACTGGGGTGGTGGAGTGAGCTAAAGAATGATGATGGATTAAAACAAGATCAGTTGACTGGGGGTGAGTGTTTGATTTGCTCTAACGCTCCGTCCATCATCCCCTTTGGTATCGCTGTATTTGGGATCAGACTTGGCCGCCACCCAGGGAAACCTACAAAACCCAGACATTTCTGAAAACTAGAGTGCCAATGCATTCCTGGTTGGTGTGACGTGTATTCAACTTCGTTTTCTTGCCAAGAATGCCCTGAAAATTTTCCTATAGAGAAATGTCTGGCCCTACCTCCAGCGTTTTCACACTTCTCCCACTACAAATGGTATACTATTTGCGTGGCATGGTGTGGTACCAACAACAGCAATGGTTCAAACCAGGAACTATGAAAATTCAATATGGCCTTATTATGGTCCCCTGCTTGCTCCATTCCTGTCAAGGACTCTGAGCCTAGCCACACAAGCGGAGTACCATTTTTATCAAGAGAAGTGTGAGAATTTGTGCATCCCCACAACTTTTGAAACTTTCCACAAACATCAAAATTAGAGCTCCATGCTGGGGGGAAAATCCTTAGCCGATATGGAGTTAATCATGCTAAACATAGACCTTTTATTGGGAGGAGATAAACACACTCATAGAAATTACGTCCGCCTGCCAAATGTAGACATCACCACCAGCTCAGCGGTTATTTCTGTGTCTTCAGAGTAACCACAATCACAATGGCTACATGTAAGGTACTATACATTTGGTGGACAGCTGCCTTCTGTTTGGCACTCATTCACCAGAGGTTCTAGTTTTTCATCAACAAACTCCCAAAGTGGGCGTTTGTTTCTAAAAAACAAAAAGCAAATGACCCCACACCCTGGAAGCTTTTTATGGATAGGAGTCTCATTTATTTTTTTCTGTTTGCAACTCCCTGATTTTTCCTGGACATGACAGACAGAAAAATAAAAGACATCAGGCTGTCCATTCTAAATAGGGTGGGTGGTATATTGTCCTTACTTTGATGCTGCCTACTCCACTGGTGTGTCTTTTTGATGGCAAAGCCATAGAGGACACCACTTTCAGTATTTTGATGTTCCACCTGACTCAGAATAGAGCCAGCGCTTTGAGGGTTTGGAGGACATAATACTCTATCACAAATGTGCCCGCTAAGCTCTAAGGTCCGGATTTACAAACATTCCATGAAATGCAGCGCAGCAAGTGAAGTTGCTGCACCGCATTGTGTGAAAGGAAGAGAGCAGAACTGTGCCCTATTTTCAAAGAAATTGCACAGTTTAATTCTCTCCATATGCTGGCGCATTTTAGGCTGCCTAGTACCAACGCAGGTACCCTTGTGCAAGAGTACAAGGGTGTTGCCGCTATGGTAAGGATAGCTTTGGTCAAGAAGGGGTAACCTCCTGCACGAAAAATATTCTTGGGGACCTATTCCTCTTTGTATTTGTGTTGCAGAATTAAGCACACATACAAAGAGAAAATATCAAATGAGAAATAGAGATATTTCTCCTCGCTACGCCATCCTCAGACAGGTGCAACATTGTGGCACATACCCATGTCTATAAATGTCTCACACGCAAGCTACAGAATATCCAGAACGCCGCCGCAAGACTGGTCCTCAACCTGCCAAGACACTGTCACATCTCCCAGCACCTGCGCACACTCCACTGGCTCCCCATCGAGGCAAGAGTCACCTTCAAGATGCTCACCCACGGAAAACGACCTTTACAACTCAGTCAAAACACTGCGATGCACTTACATCGCTGTTTTTACAACACAAGTCGTTACAACGACTTGCGCCGGATGGCGCTCTAGACTAAGGAATAGTGTGATTTACTATTCCAACACCTTCCCTACTGTTACATAGGCTGGAGTTGGTATAGTAAATCACACTATTCCTAAGTCCAGCGCCCTCCAGCGCAAGTCGTTGTAACGATTTGCGTTGTAAAAGCAGCGATGTAATGTACCACGATCTAAATGATCGCGTTGTATCATCATACATCCCTCACCCACTCACACAAGGCCCTCCACGACACCGGACCAGCATACCTGAACAGCCGACACAAATTCCACGCACCCCAAAGGACCCTACGATCAGCCCAGCTCTCCTACGCCGTTGTCGCTCGCACCAGAAGAACCAGATCGGGAGGCCGCTCCTTCTCCTTCCTCGCGGCCAAAGCCTGGAACGCCCTTCCGCTCCACCTCAGGCAGACAACATTGCATCCCATCTTCGCAAGAAACCTCAAAACCTGGATCTTCGACGGATCCCCTCCTTGATGGACTGGAACCTGCACCCCCCCACCCCCAGCGCCTTGAGACCCTTACGGGTGAGTAGTCGCGCTTAACAAACGCCTTTTTGATTGATTGATTGATTTGTAAATATGAGTCTTTTTCAAGACCTATGAATTGATTCACAGGAATGCCCATTCACCATACATGGAATGCCTCCCTGAGACAAAGTAACACAAGGCAGCTAATACACCCCTTCAATAGGGGTATATGATTAGCTTACAAAAGGTGTGTGATTTCTAAGATAATATCCATGTCAAGGTATGTGGCAGTGGAGATAGTTTTACTATCTATATGCATTATCACCTTGCTACATAAGATTTGTTATTTTTTGGTTTTTATAAGTTACCTTGATAATCTATCAAATGTTAAGGCTTCCCTCGCAATGATTTTGACAATTGCATGAACATTCTCAATGTGGAAAGTAATGATGTCTGCAGATGTCAAAACTTTATTAGAAATGCCATTGCAAATGATTGGTCTATCTTTACGACAGCCATTCAGCACTCTTAAAAGGGTTTAAGATATAAGGCAAACCATAATGGCGCGATAGGACACCCCTGATGAATACCCCTGGTAACAGAAATTAAAGGAAATGGTTTGCCTATAATACGTTCATTAGCCATTGGAGACCAGTGTATCTGATGAACACCAGAGATTTCTCCAGGAGACCCTAACGAAAACCTTTTCAACTACCAGAAATATCTTCTCAAATGCTCTACTAGCTGCCTGTGTTGTATCAGGCAATGCTAAAGCAGTATTAATAGTATTAATATGTGATGATCTGTTGCAACCAGGTAAAAAAATATGTTGACATGGGATAACTAATTTCCTTATCACTCTTGCTAATCGCCTTGCAAAAACCTTGGAGTATATTTTAGTATCCGAGTTGATCAAGGAATTAAATCAATATAAGCCACTTGCCATCTCCATTTCTGCCTTTGAAACAAAATACAAGGATTCTACGATTCAGGAGTACTCCCTATGGGGTTTACAGAATACAATAGCAAGAAAGAAAATGGAGCAAGGATATCCAAAAGATTGACAGAAATCAAGAGAAATGCAATCTTCTTTCGTGGCATTCCTATAGGCAAAGAGCTACCGCACTTGGGACCTCCTCCAGTGTCACTAGTTTCTCATTAAAATGGGAATCCTCTTACCCAATGTTATCGATAGCAATGTGTCTTATATAGGACTCTAAATTCTGCCTCTTTCTCATGTGCATATAGGGGGATATTCTCAAGAGCGTGTGATAATTATCGTAAAATTAGCTTAACGCAACTTTGCACATCGCAGTCCATCGCGGGAAAATAACACTGTGTTAACGTTGTATTCTCAACACGGCGGCACCATGCGATAGTCTCACGATAACGCACCAAATGACCGCGTCAAAATTAACGCGACGCCGAAAAAATGCGAAACACGAACGCGAAAAAAGTTGCGATGCCCCAAATTGCGATAAAAAAATCAGTGATAACCAGCGACAGGCCTGCAATTCCCACGAGTCATGCGGGAAAATGCACTATAAAAGCAGAAAAATAAAAAAGACAAAAAAAAATAAACTGCGTAGCACCATGGATGCACCCAGACCGAGTGCAGAGGACAACGCGAACCCCACAAGCCCCACAGACGACCAGCAAGGAACCTCGGGGTCAGGGAAGGGCAAGGAGAAGAGGAAGACTAGGTTCAGTCTGCAGGAAAACAGGATCATCGTCACGGAGGTGATAGAACACTACCAACAACTGTTCGTCACCTCCACTGTGTCATTGGCAACACAAACGGAAATATGGCAGTCGATCGTGAACAACGTGAATGCAGTCGGAGTGTTGAGGAGGTCAATGGAGGAGGTCAAGAGGCGCTGGCATGATGTGAATAGCCAAACCAAGCAGAAACTCGCTGCCAACCGGAAGGCAGCAACGGTGACTGGAGGTGGGAGTCCTGCGCCACAGGAGGAGCTGGATGAGCTGGAGGAAATGGTGGCCACAGTCAACAGTGTGGAGACGGTGCAAGGAGTTAGGGGTCCGGACACAGCTCAATATGACCTGACCCAACAGCAACAGGGTGAGTAACGACCAGGGAATGGGGGGACGGGGGAGATGGGCACATTGGCAGAGATGCACAATTATGTGTGGCACACTGCACACCCACAATGATTGTGGAACATGTCCCTGATACCCTTGGCACACTGCAGCACACATAGAAACACCAAGTAGGCCCCCGTCCACTATGTGCACAAAGGGGCCCCCCTCCTTATCACCAATCTCACAACCTACCCATGCACATGTGCTGAATCCAGCAAAGCAGCGGCTCTGTGAGCCACACTGACAATGCAAGTGACACTGCATGACCAATAGCATGGCTGCAGTCAAAATACATGACATGGTGCACGACACGACACTGAGGTGGCCCAGTGTGGATCACATCCTCAAAGGAGCAGGTCACACTCTGACACATCCACATGCACATACAACCCCTGACGTCAACAACACATCTGCAGACAAACAATGCACAAGAGTACAAAAACCGTCCAAGAGCACAAATGACCCAAGTCGCCAATATCTCAGCACCTTAAAAGCACACAAGTCAAAGGCACACCGCCTCAAAGGGATAAGGGGCCGCTAAATCAGAGCTGCAGGGGCGACTCTCCCACAATGCAGCACACACACATAGCAATCACAGCACATCAACATTGACGACAATGTGGTACAAAGTGCAACACTTTCACTACAGAACAGAGGATACAAGTGGTGCCGCTTGTGCGTAGAAACTGGCCAATCACATCTGGCATAGCAGGAAACTGTGAGATGATCATGTACGAGTACAACCTCACATCCGTCATGTAGTCGAAATGTCCACTGTCTCCCATCAAATAGCCAGCTCATCCAAAACAGTCACAATGTACATTGTCATGCGTCAACATACATGGAACACACTGTTAACCTGCAACTCCCCTTTACATTGCAGAGGGACAATCAACACCTCCTGCAGAGCAGACCAGACATCTCTTCAGTGATGATGAGGAGGACCCCCTGGCCATCAGCTCCGACACCCTCCAACGGCTCGTGGACAGCCTCCGCACCCCACCACCAGGAGCAGGGCAGCCCAGCTGCATCAATGTGACCCCACCCCCAGCACAGCCCACACAGCAGGAAGCACCCACCACCACGGCAGGCTCCCAGCACCTCACGGAAAGACACATGGTATTTCAACTGCCAGAGGGGGCTGGCTGAACAGGTGCAGGTGGGCT
Organism: Calotriton arnoldi; assembly: GCA_963921515.1. NCBI lineage: Eukaryota > Metazoa > Chordata > Amphibia > Caudata > Salamandridae > Calotriton > Calotriton arnoldi. The sequence goes on from CAWUFW010016992.1 coordinate 251,227, forward strand.
TTGACCTCATGGCAGCCAAACTTGATGCCATACGTGGGTGTATGAGTCCCATCAGGGACCACTTACAGTCCCTAATGGACACCCACAGTCCAATCCATGCTCTACAACAATCCTTGGCTGACCTCGCTGGAGCCATTACTCGGATACAAGAACTCTCTAGTCAGACAGGCTCCAGCGATGACAGCACAGAGTTGGCACAGATGCGGAGGACAATGGAGAACATGGAGTGGATGCAGGCTGGAAGGATGGCTGCCACGGCTGTACACCACCGAGATGTAGCTGGGATCTTCCATGCCCTGCAGAACCTCATCTTGCCATTGCTGCCACAGAGCCTGTCCCAGATGACTGCTGCAGGAACTTTGACACACACATCTCCGCCCCTGATGTGTCAGTGGCACACAGTGATGCAGCCATACCACCTCAGCCACCTGATGTGTCAGTGGCACACAGGGATGCAACCATACCACCTCCGCCACCTGATGTGTCAGTGGCACACAGTGATGCAGCCATACCACCTCCGCCACCTGATGTGTCAGTGGCACGCAGTGATGCAGCCATAACACCACCACACACACCTGACACAGAAGACATATCAGAGGACTAAGATGTGGATGGCAATGACTCTGTGTGAGAGAGGAGGTTGTAGCATTCATCCCCGCCATATGGCCTGTTCCTGCTTGGTTCAGCCCTCTGCATCATGCCCGGGAACAACACCTTCCACTGTCCGCCGAAACACTCTGCGACATTCACCTGGACCCCGACATGGACTGCCATATCTGCTCTGGTTACCAATGACACAGCAATAAGGCTGCGGACTGAACTCTTCCTCTTCCGATTAAATTGTCATTCCCCAAAGGATTCTGGTTGGCCCTCCACTGGGCAACCATGTAATGTGGGGTTTGCATGGCCATGTACTGCTCCAGCTCCGACACTCCACAGAATGTGAATAAAACATTCCAAATCACACAGATGTGTCATGTCTATGTCCAATCAAGTATATAAGTATGGATGAATGCAGGGACATTGATTGCACAAAAAGGTACACCCTGGGAAATGACATCAATGCGCATGTTTGACCCTGACCCACATGGCCAATTAGATGACTAGGAAGGTGTGAACTAGCTGTGGCCTCATTGCTCATGAACAACAATCTCGCAACCCCCCAACGTAGCCCCACATCCATGTATTAAATGGGGCTGTGTGTAAAAATGTCTAATTCAGTAGCAGGCCTAAAGTAGTGTCCCCCATCACATGTGACAACAGAACATCTCTTTGCATACCTACTCACACTCAACTGTGTGGACACAGCCTGTTTTGATGGATCACATTGATCCACATGGCAAGAAGTTGGACACCATACTCACATTGTTGAAGACACGTAAGAGCACAGGTCTACCAGCAACTATCCCAACCACAATGTCTGGCTCACAGAGGTGGAGCTGGCAATAGGGACTCACCCCTAAGTGAAATGCATCAGTCAGTCCCTCCCTGTGTACGGACAATGCTCATTGAGGCACACAATTTGTTATTCTAATCAACACTCATCACAGTTGAACACCAGTGAAGTGGCGTAGACTTTATAAGCATGTGCGTGTCAGTACGGGCAAGACAAGGGCCACAACATGCAGACCAATGCTTCAGACACTAACAGGCAGCATGGGAACATGTAGAGGTGCAAGAAATGGGGAGGCAAAAATGAACACCAATCATTACGGATGGCAACGATCTCAGCCCACCTTGCCTTGCTGGACGAGTCATGTGATGTTTGGCGTATGCTCATTGCCCCGTGTCAGGGGACACGACTCACAGCCCATGGGATCTGCTTAGTGCTGTACCACTGGACTGCGCAGACTGTCTGCTCTGCTGACAGTGAGCAGGTGAAAGGGTCCAACAAGGTCACATGTAGTACTACATTGCCATGTGTGTACTCTCCCTCCAGCAGTATGTCAGATTTAGTAACCTTGCCAAGCGACGCTGTGCAGCTCCGCCCATGGGACTGCCTCACCTTGCACAGATGTGTGTCAACATGCGTAGGTGCACGCACATGCATTCTGAGTCCAGGCGAATGCAGCCATTTCCACTGTTGTGGTGGGATATGTGACCATTTCTCCAAGATGCAACAAGGTGTTGGGACCTGTGCTCTGTGTTACAAGCAGTTGAGGCTGCAGGAACGTAGTTACTCGTCCATGAATGCGAGTGCAGCTTCCTGGGCAATCAGTTTCAAGAGTACGTCGTTGTTGACTTCAACGAACACGAGGGCGAGCCAATCCATTAACTGGTCCGGACAGATGTGCTCCGTCCACGCCATTTCACCAATCCGCCACACAGACCAATAGGGGAGCGCTTCGATGTGGTCACTGCACACGAGGACTTGTGCAATCTCCCATACCCAACTGCCAGCACATACGCCAAATATCAAGGCATCCCATGAACGGGTATCACGGTTACACTCCTGGTCGTGGGCCAACAGGGGGCGCACACACAAGTCATAATCCATTTCAGCTACCGTTGTGTTGGATAGGCAGACATCCATGGGCCACTCGAATATGCATGACCGACAGTGGAACCAGAGCTGGACGCAGGTGACATACGCAAGACGGAAGCTCAGACGGTAACTGATGCGCAACACTGCCAGTGCCCCCAACAAATGCAGCATACGTGCATGGTACAGTTCCACGTGACATGGGTTGTGCATGTGCCCGGGATGTTCTGCCATTGCATTGGTGGCTCTCATAGAACCGGCACTCTTCTGACCTGCGGCAGTTATGTGGATGATATGCCACAGCTCGGAGCAATGAGTCGTATGTGTGTGCAACGTTTGGACGTATGGGTTGTTGTGTACGTAAGTGTCATGGGCATTCCATGCAAGAGTACCTCGAGCAAGGACTTCTGTGTGTGGGGTGTGGATACGTTGGTCTATCATTAGCGCTGTGCGTAGTGTGGGAGTCGTCATCATCTGCTATGGTATCTCTCTCAGGGGGTGCCTGCCGCATGCAAGACCAAGGTCGGAGGTGCAGATGTCCTTCCGCCTTATGTATTGAGACAAAGGAGCTTTCATCCCTAATGTTAGTCTGACTACTGCTTGCATTCTGGAAATGTGATGTGGCTTTCGCGCTGCAATTGAGGCTAGGCCTTAGGCTTATGGTGCACCAATAGCGATACACACACAACAGTTGGCATGCATGAGCCAAGAGCCCGAGCGGCCTTGCGCTCCTTGTACAATCCCTTCGTGCGCAGCCGCCCTCCGGGTGCATGTAACATTGCAACATTGTCGATTGCGGGCCGTGTGGCGCAGACACTGCAACAGAGACACACGCATCAGTTGGTTTCCTGTCCAGCCCAGAAATGAACCACGCCCAGAGCCCAGGGATAATTATTCACACCCCTACGCTGGCCTGGCGTATGCCGACCCAGCCCACTCGGCGTACGTATAAAGGGGGGGACGAGTAAGCTACGTGTCCCAGTTCTTCCCCACTGCCGGAGGTGACATGGCTGCGTACGCCTGGCATATCACGAGACTCAATCAGAAAGGGTCCATGACTTGCGTTGCACAGAGTTGGTGGCACCGGAAACACTGCGGCCGGCACGTGCCTACCGCCACGGGACGGTGACTTTCGATGCACTGAGGTAGGGGCACCTTAGGTGCTGAGCGGGTGTGCAACCTGCGATGATGCGCCATCCTGGCGGTCCGGACTGGTAAGGGTTTGTATGAGCCCTGCTGGACCGCAGTGTAGGCCTGAGCCAGCGGGCAGCGCGGGCCTACCGCCACGTGGCGTTGCCTCTCGGTTCACAGGGTTAGTGGCACCTATAGGGCTGAGCAAGTGTGCAGCCTGCGATGTTGCCGTGTGCACTGATATGATCTCTGCCATTGCAAAATCAAGACCCAGAATCACGTGTGTGACCTGGTGGCCCGCGGGGTGGGGCTGCATGATGTGGAGGCTGCCAAGGTCGCAGACCCCGGGCTTGGAGCTTGCACCGGCAGGTGGTGGGCCCTCTTGGAGACACGCTGGTGGTGGAAGGTGAGTAGTGAGGCCTGGGTGCGCAGGGGCGGGCAAACACCGCTGGGTGGCGGGAGGGGCTGGGGTGCAGCAGCCTATGTGCGCAGGGGCGGCCAAGCGATGATGGTGTGTGCAATGATATGGACTCTGCCATTCATAAATCTGGACTCTGTTTCAGATAAGGGACCTGGTGGACTGCAGTGTATACCGGCACGTGGTTGGAGACACACTGGTGGCAGCAGGTGAGCAGTGAGGCCTGTGTCCGCAGTGTCGGCACTCTCTCTCCCTCTTCTCCTTTCACTGTCTCTCTCTCTTCCTCTGTTACTCTCTCTCTCCTTCTCCCTCTCTTCCTATCACTGTCTCTCTATCTCTTCCTCTGTTTCTCTCTCTCTCTCCTTCTCCCTCTCTTCCCCTTTCTCTCTCTTTCTCTCTCTCCCTCTCTTTCACTCTCTCTCTCTCTCCTTTTCTTTCTCTCTCTCTTTCTCTCTCTCTCTGTCCTTTGATGAGCGCATGACACATCTTCTTATCTTGAATTTTGTGTTGCAGGCTGTGTCTTACAGATTGTCCAGTGAAGACCCGCCATGACTCTTCCGAATAGTTGTTTTGAGTTAAAATAATTTGTTTGGAAATTCAAAGATGAATGAATGATTCTCCTTTTTCTGACCACACATGAATGTTAATTGTTGTACTTGTGCGACATCAGGCGAATTGTTTTGTTCATGATTTTGTAAGGTTGATGTAAAATATCTTTGTCCGGGGAAGGGCCCCGGGGGGGGGGGTTGGGTCCTGGTGGGGTGGCGGTGGGTGTTGTGGCCCTCTTGGGGCTCCGAGCTGCATGATCAGTAGCTCCATGGCATCTGTTGTTCTTCAGGTGTGGCTCTGGTCTGGGCTCCCTTTTGTGGTGCAGGTTGTCGTCCGACTTAACACCAGGTAAGAGCAGGTGTTAAATCCCTGCTGCTAACGTGCCTTATTGCCTGTTTTGGAATCTTATCGCCGATCTGGCTGGTCGTAGGGAATATTGCGAAGTGTTGTTTTCGCGGCTTTTTGCACAGGAACGCCTACTCTGCATCTCATTAGCTTTAGTTGCCGGTGTCATCCGTGGCGATGTTTTTTGCGGCTGCTATCGCTGGAAAACTGGCGATATCGGCTGTTAGCACCAGCTTGTGAATGGTGCGATAAATCTATCGCCACTTTGGCTGCGATGAAGTGCCGCTAACTCGGCGATAAGTCCTTGAGAATATGCCCCATAGTTTTTCATAATATCTATGAACGGAACAGATGGCTTCATTGCCCAAGACCAATTTCCCTGTTTCCTCGTGAATTGCACGAATATTTTTCCTGCTGGCCCTTTCACTCATTTTGAATGTCTGGATGATTATTAACATCTATTATAGTTCTGTAAACAATTTGCAGTACATATTAAATGCAAACTAATTCTTTACACATTCGTGAGATTCCAGTCCAGTGATTCAAATCTCTACCGGAAAAAGACTAAAGCTAACAACAAATGCAGGCTATTTAACTATAAATGTGAAACAATATTACACTTTTTGTGTGTCTTCCCTGCACTTGCAGAGGAATACAAAACACTCTTTTGCGGTCGGCAAGCCCTTTTATAATGCTTGAACTGAGCTAAAAAAGGAAAATCTTTCAATATTAAGGGACTATTAATTTCATTTCTTCTTTTGCTCTGCAGATGCCTTGCACAAGGCAGGCTTGCATACTAACAGGATCCAGAAGATTGAGAATATACTGTGCAATTTTGTGTGTGTTTGTTGACTCAAATCCCAATATATCCAGAAGGCCAGACCGCCTGTCTGCCCATTTCACTACCAGTGTGGGAAGCCACTGACCCAGTGTGGTTAGCACATTTGTGCTGTGAAATAACCACATTTGAAGATATTGATGAACCCAAACCTACTGCAAAAATGCTGCAGCTTCCCTATAAAAGTTTTCCATGAATACTGACACGTGTTTTTACTGTACTAGAATATTCTTTTCTTTCCTAACAAGTGACATAGTTCATATGGTGTCTCTAGTGTGATTTGCCAAAGTGATCACAATCAGTTAATAATATTAGGATTCAGCAGTACTATTTTGGTAGGATGATCACAGACCTCCATGATCATGAAATAATTTTGAAAAGCAAGAACTGGATAGCAATATATATATTGTACATAACATGGGTGTCCAGTGTTTAAATTGGTATTCTTTTGTGATATTGCGTTGCTTTATTGATTTGTGCAAATTGCTATTTTTTGGTTCTCAGTTTTGATGCACAGGTTTAGAGTGTTATGCAAGTGTTCCTTCATAGAAAAATAAAACTCAGGGTGGAGATTATGGGGCACATGCATCAAAGGTTTTTGCGATCGCAAACGGTGCGAATCGCAAAATCGGCCGTTTGCGATCGCAAATTGGCCTTTGGAGATGCATGAAAGTGTTTCCTATGCGCAAGTTAAGAATTCGCAATTAATTGCGAATTCCTAAATATGATTAGCATTTAAGGAATCGCAATTTGCGATTCCTTAAATGCAATGCTAGAAGCACTTTCAAATAGCGATTTCGCTATTTGGGACCGCAAATTACAGACAAATCAAACTTGTCTGTAATTTGCAAAACCTTCGAAAAATGCTCTAAAATGCATTTTTTTAAGTTTTAGGTTACACACACACACATGCCCTTGGGGCATGTGTGTGCGCAACATGGGTGCACATCACAATTTCAGGGTGCAACAGGGTGTCATTTTGACACCCTGGCACCCTTGAAATTGCATTCTCAATTTGCGATTCTCTAATTGCGAATCGCTAATTGAGAATGTCTTCCCATTCATTCCTATGGGCCTCTAGGCCCATAGGAATTAATGGGGAGGTATTATGAATGTTTAGGAATCGCTATTTTTATAGCGATTCCTACATGCATAGGCTTTTGCGATTCCTTAATTGCGATTCCTTAATAATCGCAATTAAGGAATCGCAAAAGCCTACCTTGATGCATGTGCCCTATATCTTTATTGCAAATTAAATAACTATATAATATGTAGTACTATATAATCTCCGTATTTCGCTTGTGTTTTTTTTTCTCATTACAGTAATGCTGTTCTGACACCAGGCAGGTGTCTTCTACACAGTCGACCATCCCTCAACATAGGGAAGCTGGAGTGCAGCAGCCTTCACACCGTCTCTGTACTCCTGCATCAGTGTGTAAAACACAGTTGATGCTTTCAGGCAACAGTCACAGTGCATGGTGTCAGAAATAGTGCTTTTAGTTAGAGAGGAGTGAATCCCGACCAAAGTAATAGTGTGGTTAGGCCATAAAACAGTTCTAAAGAATCCTCTGCCAAACTCACGGTTACGGTGGCACAGCAATAGGCACTTTCCCAAAGATACATCTGATAGGTTCATGCAGTAACATCAACAAATCAACATAATAAAATTCCCAAACCAATTTAGAAATTTTTTGAAAATGTAATGAGCAAAAACACTAAAACAATTAAAATTGTATGAAGGGAACTAGAGATATGAAATTTCAATATTTCGAGGAAAATCGTCCCAAAAAACACAAATTATCAATCAGAAGCTCAGTTTGCAGTTGACCGGGACCTAAGCATGATTTCATGCCAACCACGATGAAGCAGGGTCTGATATGCCAAGAGATTCGTACAGGTCACAATTTCTACCTTGGGACTGGCAAAAGCTGAAGCCAGTGAGGGTCCCTCAAAGTTAGATACATAGATTCACTGTCAGCCAGCTCCCACTGAAACTGTCAATTTTAACACCAGCAGCTCCAAACTGGACAAAGTTGGATTGCAGATTCTGGAACAAATATGCTGCAATGCCATTTTCTGACTGAAAGACAGCCTCATAAAATACTTTACCCTCCAGGTTAGTTTAGTAAAGCAATCAAAGCTTTGCTCACAGGAGATCATATGAAGGGTATGGCTATACACATTATTGTAGATGGGATAATGTATGGCTTACTGCACATTGCAAGTCACAGTGGAGTTCCACAAACATATGCGAACATGAGGCCATGTGCCTCTTAGGTTCGGATTTAGAGGTTGGCAGACTCGCCCCCTTAACCCTTGGTCTTAGCTTTATTTAGAAACAGTCGCACCTTCAGTATTTCATCAATGGAGCCCCTGTTGGTTCCATTGATTGAATACTTTCCCCGATGGCCAGATGGAGAAGAGGGCATTAGAGGATGGACAATACACCATCCTCCTCATTTAGCGTGGACAGTGTACTGCCTTTTTTTCCTGTCTGTCCTGGTGGTGAGGGACAAGAAAAAAACTACATTAACCCCTGCAGCCTTGGAGAATACTCCAAGGCTTTGGGGTTCATATTATTTTTAGAAACAAGCTCCAATTTTCGGAGTTTGTTTTAAAAAAACTTTGTAAAAGATTGGTTGATGGTAGTCAAAACCAGCGATGGACATCCATCAAACCTTTTGTATATTGAAAGGAACTGCTCTCATGGTGGTACTTTCAATGTACAGAGAGGACCGCAGTCATCTCCACATTTAGTGGATGGAGTATCCTCAGGATGAAGCAGGTATTGTCAGGTCTGTCAGTCACCTTGACAGACACTACTCTGTCTGCTAATCTCTAAATCAAGCCCTTGGTTTGCTAATTCAAATATATTATTGATCCCCAAGGGGAATCATTTTCATTTATGTTATTCTGAGAATTTAGGCCTGCCATCAAAGTTCTAGATCAACATTAAGGTGGGACCACTCATCTTAGACTCCCAAATATTCATTATACTACAGTGTTTAAATAACAAGTCATGCACTTATATGAGTGAGAAACAATAAATACTTTAAAAATAATTTATCCAGTGCCGGTTCCTCCTTGAGGGCAGAGGAGCATCGCCCCGTCTGATGCAAGCGCAGCAGCTGCAGCAAAACATAATTTAAATAGAAAGGGTCAAAATGGACATGACCATTTTCATGTTGTGTGTCGTGTTTCAGGGGAGGGCCGTTCCTGCTGCTCATTGGCAGCAAGAACGACTTGTTTGAAACCTAAAGTGTGCATGTTGAATTGGCCGGCCGTCTTGCAACGGCCAGCCCGACATGCGCTCTTCAGCCCGCACCAATACCAGATGTAAAACAGCTGGACAGACTGCAGGCACAGGCTCCTTCTCTGAAAAGGAGAGCTGTATCAACCTGCTACGACCAATCATGGTGCTACTCTCGTGCTGAAAATGGCATGAGTAGCTCTAGGATTTGTTAGGGTTCATTGGCCCTTTACTTCTGAGTCAGGCTCTGTGATTTCAGCAGTGGAGTGCCTTCTATAAAGACACCAACTGGATGGTGGCCCCGCATCTCCGAGGTCTTCCCTGCACCTGAAATGTGAGTACTTTTGTTTTTATTTATTTCATTCAAAAGTGCAGTTGAACTAATTTGACGGTGTGAGTGCAGGGGGCTATTAAGTTGCTGCCGAGCTTGCTGTGAGACTCGAGTCCTGGTGCTCTTCGCCCCACCACTTACACATGCCACTAGCCGATACTGCATTTAATACAGAAACACTCACCAAACAACACCTGGCTTAGAGCGCATATTGACATACAGCAATTCATGATTACCCTTTCCCAACTAACGGTGGGCCCATAAAACTCCACTTGCATTGCATGCACCCCATAGCTCACACTAGCAGCGCGGGTCTGCCAAGGAGGCGAGCAGCCATGACCTCTACCACTCTGGCAGTAGACCGACAGTCCTATTTAGAAATGTCTGCCTGCCTGACAGGGATCTCTGTGCTGTGATCTTTCACAGCTTGAATGTTTGCTGAGCAGCCGCTATGTGTAAAGCAACCATTGACAAACTTTTTTGTATCGAGATAATAATTTCCCAAAGTAGAAATTTGTTTTCTCCATGCAATAAACAAATGGCATGGCACACAGTGAGATTCCTCCCTGCGAGTGGGGGCCATTGTTCATTTTACATGCCTGCATCTGCCACGCACCACTCCATCAATTGGATAGGAGTACCGCCAAATCAGTTGCGGCCAGTGCAGGTAAGCGTGGTGGGGCGGTGGAGCGGGATGGGGGGAAGTCGACAGACGACGGAATAGGTTTTATTTATGTATTTAATTTTACCTATTCCATCATCCGTCGAGTTCCCCCACCCCCGCGCCGCCCTCGCCCCCCCGCCACCGTGCTTACTGTAACGGTCTAGTCGTTACCACAAGAGAGACCGATAGCCCGGAAGGGCAAGCACACATTGTAACACTCTCTGGCCAGGCGTGGCCAGAGAGCTTAAATACACGGGCGGAGGTCGCACGGGACTTCCGGCCCAGACCATAACCCCTGTGTATGTGTCGTTATTCTATGGTGGCCACAGATTTGCACAAGCTGTATTTTAGGGCAGCTCTACACTGGCGACGAGGGTGGGCGTCGATGCCCCTCTACTGCTGTCTTCCTACCTCAGTTGACGGGAATCTGGTGCCGACCGAGTTCTCGTCGAGACGCCTGCTCCTCACGCGGCAGATCCGAAGTCCAGCGCGCTCCTGCTGCCTCCTGAAGCACGCCTGCGGCCACAAGTGAGCAGCAAGAACCTGCTACCGCGCTCCTCGCGCGCCAACGAGAAATTGAGGTGCCTCCCTGCCGGCCTCTGCACGTCGTCCGCTGTTTGCCCGGGGTGAGTCTTTGCCCACACACAGCCTCGACGTTGCGCGCTCGTGCGCGCCCTCCAGCCGCATCCAGTGCCTGCCGCGGCACTCTGGCCTTCCCGCTTCACTTCGCGGAGACACGCCACCTGCTGGTCACAAGGAGCAACTGCGCGCTGTCACTGCGCTGTGTATGCTCCTCTCTTCACACTGTTTGGCCCTGCACGTGCCCAGTCGCCTGGCTGTTGTGCATACCTGCACACTTATCTGAAAGTCGATCGGCGGGGGGGGGGAAGAGGCACAGCCTGTGGAGGGAGGTCCTCATCCCCTGACATCCCAGGAAAAGAAAAACAAAGCAGAAGGATTCTACCAAGGTGTCCAGGCAGACCCAGCACACACCTCTTCCCAGCTAATGAGCAGTTCCTCAGACCCTACGGGGGGGAAACACGCTGCTGACGCCGCCAAAAGTCTACCATGTCGCTCACAGCTGCAGCAGCTGCGCCCGCGGCCCAACAGAATGCGCCGCCTGCTCAACACGTGGCGCAGCCCACGTCGCAACACTCACAGATTACAGCGCTGCCCCCGTTCAGCGAGCTGATTGATCCAGCCACGGCGTCGCCTAGGTGGACAGTGTGGATTGGCAGGCTCAACAATTACTTCACCGCCACTCGTGAGACGGACAGCGAAGTCAAGAGGTCGCTACTGCTCCATTTTGGTGGGGAAGAAATATATCAACTATTCGCTCATCTCCCGAACACCGGTGCTCCCACGGATTATGACACAGCAGTCAGGGCGTTAAATGCCCATTTCGACCCACAACTTAACCCAGACTACGAGCGTTTTAAGCTCCGTCAGGCGCGTCAGAGGGAAGGCAAAACAATGGACGCATTCCACGCTCGCCTGCGAGAACTGGCCAGTACCTGCATGGATGACGACCAGAATAAGGAAGTAAGAGCTCAAGCAATCCAAGGGTGCCGCAACAAACATCTTCGGACCCTCATACTGCGACAGCCAGGAATCACCCTGGAAGACATCCTTATCCTAGCAAGGTCGCACGAACTATCCGATGCCAGAGCAACAGTCATGGACGCCGCGCTTTCCCAACAAGCAGAAAAGCCAGCAACGATCAAAACTGAAAGAGCGGATGCCATACGCACCCCATCCAGAAGCACCCGAGGGCGATGGCCAACCAAAAACTCACGAGGGCCGCGCTGTGGCTACTGTGGAAATGAAGAACACCCACCAGAGGAATGCCCTGCACAGGGTCGGACATGCTCAAAATGTGGCATCCCCAATCACTATGCGAGCGTCTGCACGGGAGGAGCCCGCAGCAGAGGAGCTCGCGGAAGACGACCACCGTACAAAGCAGTGCGACAGTTATCGCTCGACGAGGCGGAGAACCCCAAAGCGATGAAGACACCAGCCAATCGGAGGCAGTACTTAGAAGACTCATCCACTGATGATGATGCGGAGGCCTATCTGATATCATTTGCAAGTGACCTCAAAAGAAGACGGAGACCCCAACCAACGTGCGCCATCGAGATTGCAGGAACACCAGTGACAGCTCTAATAGACACAGGGGCAACCGTAAATGTAATGGGCTGTCAGCAGTATAAGCAACTGAAGCCAAAGCCAGCGTTAACCCCGTCAAATGTGAAAATCCTGACGTACGGAAGCCAGAAGCCGTTACCTCTAAAAGGAAAGATGATGGTGCAGGTCAAGTCCGACACTTACGAGGTCACCACGACGTTCCACGTCATAGACCGAGAGCCAGACATCTTAGTAGGCAGCCACACGGCTGAAGATCTAGGGCTGGTGATGTTCGCCAATGCGGTCAAGACACTATGGATCGATGACATCCTCGAGCTGTTCCCACAACTCTTCAAAGGCCTTGGGAGCATGAAGAGACCTCCGGTGAAGCTACACATTGATAAGGCCGTGAAACCAGTTGCCTTACGGCACCGTCGCATACCTTTTCACCTCCGGCCGCTCGTGGAGCAAGAGTTGCAGAATTTAGAGCAGCAAGGAGTAATAGAAAAGGTCACAGGACCGACGCCCTGGGTGTCGCCCATGGTCATTGCTGAGAAACCGAAGCAGCCAGGGAAGATACGCCTCTGTATCGACATGCGCATGCCGAATCAAGCAATAAGACGGGAGCAACACCTCACCCCAACGGTCGATGACATCCTGGCTGATCTTAACGGCTCCCGGTGGTTTTCTAAACTCGATCTCAACGCCGGCTACCACCAGCTGAAGTTGGCGGAAGAAAGCAGATATATTACAACTTTCTCAACCCATCTAGGACTACGTCGCTACAAGAGGTTGAATTTTGGTATCTCTTCGGCAGCGGAGATATTCCAAAATGCAGTCAGGGAGATGCTGTCAGGACTGCAGGGAGTCCTCAACGTCAGTGACGATATACTCATACATTCAGCAACGCTGGAAGAGCATCACCGTCATCTCCAGGCCACTCTACAACGCCTAGTCGACCATGGAGTGACACTCCACCGGGACAAATGCCAATTCTTCCAAAAGTCCATTGAGTTCTTTGGCTATGTATTCAGCCAAGACGGCGTGCAGGTAGATCCCAGAAAATTGCATGCTATTCAGCAAGCACCGGCGCCTAACACAGCATCTGAAGTTCGGAGCTTCATGGGCATGGCCACATACTGTGGGCGATTCATACCTAACCTTGCTACCGTAGCCGAACCTCTAAGGGCTCTCACCAAGAAAGATGCGGTGTGGAAATGGGGAAAAGAAGAGGAAGAGGCATTCCAAAAGGTAAAGTCGGCCCTGTTGAGCAAAACTACCATGGCCTATTTCGACACTGCACGCCGTACAGAAGTGATAGTGGACGCCAGACCCGTGGGGCTAGGAGCACTCCTCGCCCAGGAGACAGAACCAGGGAAATGGGCCCCACTGGCTTTCGCAAGCAAAGCACTCATGCCAACCGAAGCTCGTTACTCCCAAATTGAACGAGAAGCGCTGGCTATCAAATGGGCTTGTAACCATTTTCACCTCTATATCAGCGGCCATCCCTTCAAGGTCGTAACTGACCACCAGCCACTACTCCCTCTGTTCAGAGGCACCGCTCCGCATCCGCCTCCCAGGATCGAAAGGTGGGCGATACAACTACAGCATTACCAAATGGAGATCGAGTATAGACCCGGAGCCAAGAATCCTGCCGACTTCCTGTCACGGCATCCGCCAGAGGTGCCCCCAGAAAACAATGAACAGGAACAACATACCGAAGAATACGTACACATGCTGTCACAATGGGCCTGTCCACGAGCCCTCACAATAGAAGAGATCAAAGCGGCCACGAACGATGATGCAGTATTTCAGAAGGTACTAGAAGCCCTACGCTGTGGATCGTGGGAAAGATTCCTCCAAGGCATCACAGGGTGGAACGAAGCTGACCGAACCCGGCTGGGGAAAATGTGGAGAGTCCACGACGAACTAAGCACTACCGACAGTGGCGTGGTACTACGAGGGTCACGGATCGTCATCCTGGTTGGCCTCCAGGAACGAGCGACAGTTCTAGCGCACGAAGGCCATCAAGGGACAGTAAGAATGAAGTCACGGATGAGGGAAAAGGTGTGGTTCCCTGGCTTAGAAGCGGCCGTAGACACCGTTGTTAGGAACTGCTGTGCCTGCCAACTCACCAGCAGCCCAGAAGTGCCAGCACTGGTGATAACAGAGGATCCAGCGCCCTCTCCGTGGTCGTGGGTGAGTCTAGACTTCGGGAGCTTCCCTGACGGAAGGGTGACGGCTGTCCTGGTCGACAGCTACACGAAGTACCCTCTTGTAGAAGTTATACCATCCACATCATTCAACTATCTGCAGCCAGTGCTGGAGAAGGCGTTCGCCCTCTTTGGACTACCTCAAGTTGTGAAAACCGACAACGGGCCACCGTTCCAAGGAGGAGAGTTCAAGGAACTCTTAACACAGCTAGGAGTCAAGCACCACCGCATCACCCCGCAATGGCCGCAAGCTAACGGCGAGGCAGAAGGCTTCATGCGAACATTAAACAAAATCCTTCGAATAGCGAAGGCAGAACAGTCTGATCCAGAAGTGGCACTTCACCGATTTTTAAGAGAGTATCGCAGTACCCCACACTGCACCACACAACGGTCGCCCTGGGCACTAATGCTAGCCGGGCCCCGGAGAGACACCATTCCAGTGACAGACAACTGGGTGCCAGAACCATACAATCCAGTCGACACGCAAACACAACGAATTATGACTAACAACAAAGCTAGCAGCCGAAGAAGAGCACGACCCAGAGTCATAGCACCAGGATGCACCGTCCTAGTGCGTCACCGCCGCAGCGGAGGAAAATTCCGCACAATGTATGAGCCAGGACTGTGGACCGTACTGAATGTCAACGGAACTGCCTTCACCGCTACAAAAGGAGGAGAGACCATCACCCGGAACATCTCCTGGTTCAAGCAGGTACAACCGGACGATGCTGAGCCGTCGTATCCCAGTGGACTAGGTGATGAGGACCCTCCAAATGGCGGTCGGTCGCCGCGCTCAGACGACACTCAGGGCAGGAATCACGAAACTGTCATTCCAACCACGGAGGGAGGACAACATAACATCATCGAAACTTCGCCAGCCGCCAGCCCGCTGAGAAGCCAACGAGATACACAGCACCGGTACAACTTAAGGTCAAACCCCAGGCCGAGTCAGAGACTGGCAGACTTTGCATGTTGACCCATCGTTGACATTTCTGTTGGACACTGATTTGGGATGGGATGTAACGGTCTAGTCGTTACCACAAGAGAGACCGATAGCCCGGAAGGGCAAGCACACATTGTAACACTCTCTGGCCAGGCGTGGCCAGAGAGCTTAAATACACGGGCGGAGGTCGCACGGGACTTCCGGCCCAGACCATAACCCCTGTGTATGTGTCGTTATTCTATGGTGGCCACAGATTTGCACAAGCTGTATTTTAGGGCAGCTCTACACTTACCTGCGGCAGCCGCCGCTAATCTGGCCTAGCAGCCACCAGGTCTGAGATTTACCCAAATGGAGCCAACATGAGATGCTGTCAGTATAACCCAATCCCAGGTACTTTTCATGACTATAAATAGAGTGGGGAAACCGCATGTATGGCAAACAGGAGCACCTGCTACAAACTCTAGGATGCCTCGTTTTCAGCAATTATCGGCAAAGAAGCACAATCTGCCAAAGCATGTATTTGCTCTGCAAGGTATTTCTGCTCCAATATTGATTTGTTCTTACGTCATAGGATCACAGACTTTTCTAACTGTGCAGTGTTTCAAATGTGAACCCCATTGCTATTTATAAACACATTTTTGAGGCACAGAAATCAGAAATGTAATATTCAAATAGCGCAATCAGTCGTTCTTTAATGCCATGATTTCAATAGTATTTTTATTCTCCTCTCGATAGTAACTCCTGGATTACAAAGCACATTTTAAAACATCCCAGAGACTGACATCCCTGAAGAAGATTGAAACCATTGGATTATATTTACTTTTTCCGCGCTGGGCGATGCTGGCTTGCATACAGAGTAGTCAACACTTCACATAATGAAATTGTTTTCAGTTTCGAAGGTGAAGGAAATAGATCTGACAATTATACCGTACACCAGAAACATTGTGTGCTAAAATACCTCTGCATTAACCTTCAGAGAAATGGCGTGACAAGGAACGTGAGTAAACTGCTGCAGCATCTTCATCTATTTCCACCCCTGCATGAACTGATTGATATGAGCAGCATACAACAGCAATGGAGCAAGCATGTGTAACTATGAATAGTCAATGCCATGATACCTTTCAGCAGCACCGAACAGTTTAATATTATCAAGGTTAGAGCCGAATCCCTTCATAAATAATTCATTTAGGACGCATTTTAATTAAAAAATAGGTCATCCTGCACAGTCCTTCGGTTACCCACAAGCTCACCTGGGAATAACTCATTAATAAATTCACCATGCTATTCAAGCCTGCTCCCTCCCTGGTGACCAGCAGTTGTTCACAGCTAGGCTTGTCTAATTCTGTTGTTACATGCTACAGTACGTGGCTTTTGTGGTTGTGAATTTCTCAGTAGACCAAGGATATAAGCTACCATTTCAGGACTGACAAGATTTCTAATTTTCATGCATTTCTAGGTCATTTTCTTGAAAATAACACCGTCTTGAAAACAGTAAACAAATAGGCTTCCCGCCTTAAATCTCAAGATTTGTCTTGTCATTTTTTGTGTTTGAAATTCTTCTTTCTGGTGTGATTCTTACTTCATTGTCAATGCACATATTGTCAGATGTGAAAACAAACAAGGGGGGCAGGTTGGAGATGATACCTGGGCAAACCATATCTCTCCCTAATGGTGGTGAAGGCACTACTCCAAATCTTAGATTGTTTGCCACAAAACACTTTTCACCTGGGTGGACTTTTTCGGACTTCTTTCAATGTTTGTTTTGTCCTTTTTATAAAAAATATTATATTAGCCTATGACAAAATTAAAGTTTGCAAACAAACTGGTAATTATGTTTACCGTATATTTACATGACTTGGCATCTCTGTATTCATGCTGCAAGGGTCAGTAGTATCCTTATTTTATATCACATGCATTGTTTTACTGTGTTGTTTCTTTACTCCCTATTTGTATATTCCCCTTTAAGTATTGTATTCCTTTTCTTAATGTTCCAATTTACTTTTGGAACTTGGTGATGGGAAGGCAGTCATTGTTAGCCTGACCATCCTCCTTTGCGGTTCTGGTTGTGCCGTGTGTTCTGTTACCAATATTTCCTTATGAAAATAAAGCACAGCTGTTTCCTGTTATCGACGATCTCTGATTCCGTTCTTCCTACGCTAACCATCATAAAGAATAATTAAGATAAATTAAGATAAATCATAATCATCAAATCTAGAGACTCTTTTAGCGAGGACAGGTTCAGAATTATAAGAACTTATCGTGCGAGGACACTGTGAACTCTGGGAAGAACAAGTTTGAGAAATAGGTGTAGAGAGCATAGAGTCAAAAGGTGTAGTGTGTTTTACAAGTAAACTCTGTGAATCACACTGTGAATTATCAGATGGCACTAACAGGGATTCAGAAGAGTGTGTAACAGAATGATTAGCAAACTCCACACTAGGACACACACTGTGAGAGGATACTTCACCTGACTTAGAACTGATTCCATCGATGATAAAATCATCACCAACAGGAGTATAAGATCTTAAATAAATATCTTTATTAATATCAGGAATAGGCACAAGACTGTTTTTATTCCACCAACCCCTCCCTCCCTGTCAGCAGGTACAGGAGCTTTTACAATGGCTTCAAAGTTGCAAAACTTTGGTTTGTGATCCTATGACCAAGGTTATCCAATTTTTAACAAAAAATGTACATTTTTCCGACTATATGTTCATGCCTCCTGAATTAAGAATGTTTAGAACTCTGTCCAAGACCAATAAATGCTCCTCTCTAGTCTCAGTAAACACAAGAATGTCATCTTAGAAAGCTTGGACATTGCTGATATATCTAAACAAATGTCCATAACTTTTGAAACACGCTGGCCGCCGAAGCGAGACCAAAAGGTAACCTTAGGTACTTAAAAGCCCCAAAGGGTGTTATAAAGGTGGTAAGTCCTTGGGACTTAGTAGATAAGGCTATCTGATGGTAAGCAGAGTGGAAATCAATAGTCAAAAAATACTTTGTTTGGCCTACTTTGGACAACATTTCTTGAATGTGAGGTAATGGATGACAATCAACAATAATATTGCGATTTAGGGATGTCAAGTCCACACAGAGACGAACATTCCCATTCTTCTTTTTAGCTAAATTTATTGCGACGAGTCTGTGGGCATAATGATACCTTCTTGTGTAAGTTTGTCAAGTAATATTCTTAATTCAGATTGAACACTAATAGGAACAGGTCTGACCTTGTGTATGATGGGCACAGCATTCTTCTTTAACCTTATCTCATGTTCAAAGCCATTAACCCTTCCTATCTCATCCTTAAAATCTGCTGGGAATTTCTGCTTCAAATTGGCCAAAACATCACTCATGGGAACATCAGAAAAACACAGCAAAGGCAATTCTCTAAAGACAATGGGGTGTTTGTGGCCCGGTTTAAGGTAAATGCCCAGCTTGGCTAAATCCATCCAGCCAACTAGGTGTTTCCCATTAATAGCTACATATACTTTGGTATGTATCGTTCTGCCTAAAATTCCCAAATCATCAAAGGAAAACCCAAGAAGCTCAATTTCCTTGTCTCCAAATGCCTTAGGACAAATGTCAGGAGCATTGAGTTCAAACACAGAAGGCCATCCCCAGCTGGTGGGTCCAGGAACGAAGGAAAAGCCAGGAGATTTTAGCCAACCCCACTCCTGGTACCAGATGGCGAATCTGAGTGGCTAACAAATGAAGCGGTAGCGAAGGATTAAAGTTCAAATATAAAGTTATTCTTGTGACAGGATAAATGCTATAGGACCCACAGCTATCACCAGATGCTCAGGAGTAAGTCCACACTGTTCTGACCTTTCTCCTGGCAACCGGAGATAGATTCCAGAACGGAACATGAGTACATCGTGCAGAAACATGAACATAACGAAAATACATGGCACAGTGAAATAGATGCATAAATGTAAAGTTAAAATAAAAGTATAGAACACTACAGAAGTGTTAACATTCCCTGTTCTTCAGTCCTGAGCTACACGTCCTCAGCCAAAATTGCTCCCTGGTGTCTCACACCCTGTAACTCATAGCCTCCTCGAAACTAGTAATGCCTCCGCTACACCTCTCTCTTACTCTCTCCAGTTTTCTAATTTACCTTCCATCCCCTTTCTTTGTCTTGTGCTCTCCTTCCTTTCACTTTCTTTTGTTCATTCTCTGCTCTGCTCTTGTCTTATTCTTCTTTTCTTCCCCATCTGGCCTGCAATCCCTTGTCAGCAGGAGATAATACTAGATCGTTCCACATGATACAACCTACAAAATTCTATTGCATACACTTTCCATACACACTTGCTCAATCCGCACAAACACACTAACCATCCCCTCAACTCTAACCAGCACTAAAACACAAATACCAGGAGTGGAATAAAGTGAGCCAGAGTTAACACAGAGACTAAAAATATATTTTTCAGGAGCCAAAGGCTAATTCCTATATATGCATGTAAAGTCTCTCAGGTGGGCTGATGGAGTGAAGAGTTGTTTGTTGAGACCAATAAGTCATTTGTAAAGGTGGATATACCTCAGCAGGTTAATGCACCACACAGATATTGAATCTAGAGGTCAGTGGTTTGTGTTATTTTCGGGTAGACTTCTGCTACCTGTATCGTACCTGTTCTGAGTGAGGGAAACTTGCATAGGACCGACGAATCTGTTCCTATTTTATTTTATTTGAGAACATCTTATTCCACAGGTGCCCACGCTCTTATCTGTCCTGCGTGAGGAAAGCTGGCTTGAAGGCATGTGTATTGCAGACACTGCATCCAGACTTTCATTGGTGAAGTTATGTATAAGTTTGCACATGCAGGGGCACGCTCTAATTTCCATGGCAGCATGGCCATGCTGTCAGCAGTAATGCCATCCGTAGCTCTTTGCTTCATCCGTGCTTGGCTGCAGGTGCTACTGCTAATGGAGCTCTGTGCTTGCCCATTCTGTGCCTCAGTCTGCAGCTCTGCATCACACACATGTGATTGTAAGCCATAAAATTACTGTTATAATGTCGACCTGCTGATATACAGCAACCATAACATCGTCTACAAATATGACCAAGGTAAGAGTATATGTTCTACCATGAGCTCCGATGTAATGATATTTTAGAGTTTATATTACTGTCACAATATATTTGGAGATCTCTATTTACACAGCGATATTGTTTTTGGGCAACAGACTCAGATATACACACAGATACACACTAACACACACATGCACACCCACACAACCCTCCTGTAAGAAATTAGGTCACTGGTTGAGGAAGGTGAAACCCTTCTCAAGCAGCATCCACAATTCTTCTCAGGGTGAAGCCAGAAGCAAACTCAAAATTAGCCTGTGCACAACCCTCAGGTAGCTCGGCACAGAACAGTCAGGCTTAACTGAGAGGCAATGTGTAAATTTGTGCAGCACTTCAAACAGTAGCGCAGTGAAAACACGCCACAAAGGGATCCCACCAGAAATTTAGAAAGAAAAATAGAGTAATTTTTTAAATAAGTAAAACAAGAGCAAAATGACAAATTTCAATTAGTAGAACCGGAGATATAACATTTTGAAGATTTTAGTGAAAAGAGCACCAAAAGGCATAAAGTGCGAACTGAGGATAACTGGCTTTGCTGGACCAGGAAAAAGTCACAAGTTTAGGCCGACCGCAATGCAGCACGTGCCGGCTGCAGGGATCCAGTTACACCCGCTGAACAAAGTACCTTAAATCCTGGTTTACAGAGCATTGCAAAGGTCCGTGTTGAAGATGCATCACACAGCCAAAGTGATGCGTCGGCTCCGAGATGCGGTGTGAGATCCTGCATCATCGTCGAGGATCCAATAAACCAGGGCTTGCGATGCAAAGTACGGAGTCGAGGATGTGCACACAGTCGAAGCAATGTGTCGGTTCCAAGGAGCTACGAGGCTGCGATGCAGAGTCCGGCATTGAGGCTGCCGTCAATGAGGGATGCACAGGTCTGCACCAAGGATGCATTGCGCAGCAACGGTTGCAATATGGCAATGGGCTGTGATGCGATGCAGGTCTTTGCGATAGCTCCGATCCATGCAATAGCAGTGATACATCAGTTCTGATCGGGGTAGAGACACACAGCAGGGGAGATGCATTGGTTCTGCTGGATCCACAGAGGCTGGAAGATCACCTTAGGCCCACTTCCAAGGGATCAGGACTGGGGTGGCACCACTTGGCAGGATAGACTCACAGATGGCAGAGTTCAGGTGCTTGGTCAAGGTTGTTGGAGCCTTCTGTCCCTGAGGCTCTAGTCAGGAGGCCAGCCAACCTGCCCTTGGAGTCACGCTGCGGTTCTGGGTTCAAGAGATGGATGTCCAGTCCTTCTCACTCAGGCAAAAGGGCCGCAGGCAGCAGGTCAGCACAGCAAGGCAGCAGCAGAGCAACGCAGTAGTCCATGCAGCAGTCCAGCAGAGTGACAGTCCTTTAGAAGCACAGCAGTCCTTCTCCTTGACAGAGTAGCCACAGGTTCAGATGTGTACTGAAGAGTTGGTGTCTGAGGTCCATCATTTATAACCAGAAGGTTCGAGAGATTTCTCTTTGAAGTCCCCAGGCATCCTGCCATTACTTCCCTGGCTTCAGATTAACTACAAGGGGTAAACAGCTTTTTGTGTGGAGGGAGTACACAGCTTATTCAAGTGTAAGTCGGGCTGGGACCAGCTCTGCCCTCCCATCCTGTCAGTGAGGGCCCATCTAAGCACAGCTAAGCTCTCTATTTGGTGTGGCTGAATAGAAGGAATACACAAAGCCCAACTGTCAGCTACACCCAGTCATGTGACCAGAGACAGGCTGCAGGCACTAAATGGGTAAGGCAGGAAAATGCCAACCTTCTAAAAGTGCAAAAGAATCTTCACCCCCAGTCACAAGGATCTGGGTTAAATCCATCATTATTTTGCTCACCACACCACCCCAGTTTGGACCCAGCCATATGCAAATCAGTCTTGACCCTGTTCCTTGTGGGAACAGTCCAGCCCGAACTGCCAAGCCAGGTCCTCCCTGGACCGGAAACAAGCATCCTGGGACCGGTTTCAAGGCATCACCCTTCATCAGCCAGGCTAGCTTGAATCCAGTGGTGTAGTGAGCACGGGACCCACGTCTGGGCATACCCTTCCCACTTAGGACGACAAATGCAAAAGAAACAATTGATTGACGGAATGCTGGACAATGCAAACATTCACCCCCAGTCACAAGGATCTGGGTTAAATCCATCATTCTTTTGCTCACCACACCACCCCGGTTTGGACCCAGCCATATGCAAATCAGTCTTGACCCTGTTCCTTGTGGGAACAGTTCAGCCCGAACTGCCAAGCCAGGTCCTCCCTGGACCGAAAACAAGCATCCTGGGACCGGTTTCAGGGCATCACCCTTCATCAGCCAGGTTAGCTTGAATCCAGTGGTGTAGTGAGCACGGGACCCACGTCTGGGCATACCCTTCCCACTTAGGGCGACAAATGCAAAAGAAAAAATTGATGAACTGAATGTTGGACAATGCAAACATTCACCACCAGTCAAACGATCTGGGTTAAATCCATCATTCTTTTGCTCACCACATCACCCCAGTTTGGACCCAGCCATATGCAAATCAGTCTTGACCCTATTCCTTGTGGGATCAGTCCAGCCCGAACTGCCAAGCCAGGTCCTCCCTGGATCGGAAACAAGCATCCTGGGACTGGTTTCAGGGCATCACCCTTCATCAGCCAGGCTAGCTTGAATCCAGTGGTGTAGTGAGCAGGGGACCCACGTCTGGGCATACCCTTCCCACTTAGGGCGACAAATGCATAAGAAACAATTGATGGACGGAATGCTGGACAATGCAAACATTCACCCCCAGTCACAAGGATCTGGGTTAAATCCATCATTCTTTTGCTCACCACACCACTCCAGTTTGGACACAGCCATATGCAAATCAGTCTTGACCCTGTTCCTTGTGGAAACCGTCCAGCCCGACCTGACAAGCGAGATCCTCCCTGGACCGGAAACAAGCATCCTGGGACCGGTTTCAGGGCATCACCCTTCATCAGCCAGGCTAGCTTGAATCCAATGGTGTAGTGAGCACGAGACCGTCGTCTGGGCATACCCTTCCCACTTAGGGCGACAAATGCAAAAGAAACAATTGATGGACGGAATGCTGGACAATGCAAACATTCACCCCCAGTCACAAGGATCTGGGTTAAATCCATCATTCTTTTGCTCACCACACCACACCAACCCAGTTTGGACCCAGCCATATGCAAATCAGCCTTGACCCTGTTCCTTGTGGGAACAGTCTAGCCCGAACTGCCAAACAAGGTCCTCTCTGGACCGGAAACAAGCATCCTGGGTCCAGTTTCAGGGCATCACCCTTCATCAGCCAGGCTACCTTGAATCCAGTGGTGTAGTGAGCACAGGACCCACGTCTGGGCATACCCTTCCCAGTTAGGGCGACAAATGCAAAAGAAGCAATTGATGGACGGAATGCTGGACAATGCAAACATTCACCCCCAGTCACAAGGATCTGGGTTAAATCCATCATTATTTTGCTCACCACACCACCCCAGTTTGGACCCAGCCATATGCAAATCAGTCTTGACCCTGTTCCTTGTGGGAACAGTCCAGCCTGAACTGCCAAGCCAGGTCCTCCCTCGACCGGAAGCAAGCATCCTGGGACCGGTTTCAGGGCATCACCCTTCATCAGCCAGGCTGGCTTGAATCCAGTGGTGTAGTGAGCACGGGACCCATGTGTGGGCATACCCTTCCCACTTAGCGCGACAAATGCAAAAGAAACAATTGATGAACTGAATGCTGGACAATGCAAACATTCACCACCAGTCAAACGATCTGGGTTAAATCCATAATTCTTTTGCTCACCACATCACCCCAGTTTGGACCCAGCCATATGCAAATCAGTCTTGACCCTGTTCCTTGTGGGATCAGTCCAGCCCGAACTGCCAAGCCAGGTCCTCCCTGGATCTGAAACAAGCATCCTGGGACTGGTTTCAGGGCATCACCCTTCATCAGCCAGGCTAGCTTAAATCCAGTGGTGTAGTGAGCAGGGGACCCACGTCTGGGCATACCCTTCCCACTTAGGGCGACAAATGCATAAGAAACAATTGATGGACGGAATGCTGGACAATGCAAACATTCACCACCAGTCACAAGGATCTGGGTTAAATCCATCATTCTTTTGCTCACCACACCACTCCAGTTTGGACACAGCCATATGCAAATCAGTCTTGACCCTGTTCCTTGTGGAAACCGTCCAGCCCGAACTGAAAAGTGAGATTCTCCCTGGACCGGAAACAAGCATCCTGGGACCGGTTTCAGGGCATCACCCTTCATCAGCCAGGCTAGCTTAAATCCAGTGGTGTAGTGAGCAGGGGACCCACGTCTGGGCATACCCTTCCCACTTAGGGCGACAAATGCAAAAGAAACAATTGATGGACTGAATGCTGGACAATGCAAACATTCACCACCAGTCAAAGGATCTGGGTTAAATCCATCATTCTTTTGCTCACCACATCACCCCAGTTTGGACCCAGCCATATGCAAATCAGTCTTGACCCTGTTCCTTGTGGGAACAGTCCAGCCCGAACTGCAAAGCCAGGTCCTCCTTGGACCGGAAACAAGCATCCTGGGACAGGTTTCAGGGCCTCATCCTTCATCAACCAGGCTGGCTTGAATCCAGTGGTGTAGTGAGCATGGGACCCACGTCTGGGCATACCCTTCCCACTTAGGGCGACAAATGCAAAAGAAGCAATTGATGGACGGAATGCTGGACAATGCAAACATTCACCCCCAGTCACAAGGATCTGGGTTAAATCCATCATTCTTGTGCTCACCACACTCCCCCAGTTTGGACCCAGCCATATGCAAATCAGTCTTCACCCTGTTCCTTGTGGGAACAGTCCAGCCCGAACTGCCAAGCCAGGTCCTCCCTTGACCGGAAACAAGCATCCTGGAACCGGTTTCAGGGTATCACCCTTCATCAGCCAGGCTAGCTTGAATCCAGTGGTGTAGTGAGCACAGGACCCACATCTGGACATACCCTTCCCACTTAGGGCGACAAATGCAAAAGAAAAAATTGATGGACGGAATGCTGGACAGTGCAAACATTCACCTCCAGTCACAAGGATCTGGGTTAAATCCATCATTCTTTTGCTCACCACACCACCCCTTTTTGGACCCAGCCATATGCAAATCAATCTTGACCCTGTTCCTTGTGGGACCAGTCCAGCCCGAACTGTCAAGCCAGGTCCTCCCTGGACCGAAAACAAGCATCCTGGGACCGGTTTCAGGGCATCACCGTTCATCAGCCAGGCTAGCTTGAATCCAGTGGTGTAGTGAGCACGGGACCCACGTCTTGGCATACCCTTCCCACTTAGGGTGACAAATGCAACAGAAACAATTGATGGACGGAATGCTGGACAATGCAAACATTCACCCCAGTCACAAGGATCTGGGTTAAATCCATCATTCTTTTGCTCACCACACCACCCCAGTTTGGACCCAGCCATATGCAAATCAGTCTTGACCCTGTTCCTTGTGGGAACAGTCCAGCCCGAACTGCCAAGCCAGGCACTCCCTGGACCGGAAACAAGCATCCTGGGACCGGTTTCAGGGCATCACCCTTCATCAGCTAGGCTACCTTGAATCCAGTGGTGTAGTGAGCACGGGACCCACGTCTGGGCATACCCTTCCCACTTAGGGCGACAAATGCAAAAGAAACAATTGATGGACGGAATGCTGGACAATGCAAACATTCACCCCCAGTCACAAGGATCTGGGTTAAATCCATCATTCTTTTGCTCACCACACCACCCCGGTTTGGACGCAGCCATATGCAAATCAGTCTTGACCCTGTTCCTTGTGGGAACAGTTCAGCCCGAACTGCCAAGCCAGGTCCTCCCTGGACCGAAAACAAGCATCCTGGGACCGGTTTCAGGGCATCACCCTTCATCAGCCAGGCTAGCTTGAATCCAGTGGTGTAGTGAGCACGGGACCCACGTCTGGGCATACCCTTCCCACTTAGGGCGACAAATGCAAAAGAAACAATTGATGGACGGAATGCTGGACAATGCAAACATTCAGCCCCAGTCACAAGGATCTGGGTTAAATCCATCATTCTTTTGCTCACCACACCACTCCGGTTTGGACACAGCCATATGCAAATCAGTCTTGACCCCGTTCCTTGTGGAAACCATCCAGCCCGAACTGACAAGCGAGATCCTCCCTGGACCGGAAACAAGCATCCTGGGACCGGTTTCAGGGCATCACCCTTCATCAGCCAGGCTAGCTTGAATCCAGTGGTGTAGTGAGCACAGGACCCAAGTGTGGGCATACCTTCCCACTTAGTGCGACAAATGCAAAAGAAACAATTGATGAACTGAATGCTGGACAATGCAAACATTCACCACCAGTCAACGGATCTGGGTTAAATCCATCATTCTTTTGCTCACCACATCACCCCAGTTTGGACCCAGCCATATGCAAATCAGTCTTGACCCTGTTCCTTGTGGGATCAGTCCAGCCCGAACTACCAAGCCAGGTCCTCCCTGGATCGGAAACAAGCATCCTGGGACTGGTTTCAGGGCATCACCCTTCATCAGCCAGGCTAGCTTGAATCCAGTGGTGTAGTGAGCAGGGGACCCACGTCTGGGCATACCCTTCCCACTTAGGGCGACAAATGCATAAGAAACAATTGATTGACGGAATGCTGGACAATGCAAACATTCACCCCCAGTTACAAGGATCTGGGTTAAATCCATCATTCTTTTGCTCACCACACCACTCCAGTTTGGATACAGCCATATGCAAATCAGTCTTGACCCTGTTCCTTGTGGAAACCGTCCAGCCCGAACTGACAAGCGAGATCCTCCCTGGACCGGAAACAAGCATCCTGGGACCGGTTTCCGGGCATCACCCTTCATCAGCCAGGCTAGCTTGAATCCAGTGGTGTAGTGAGCACGGGACCCACGTGTGGGCATACCCTTCCCACTTAGCGCGACAAATGCAAAAGAAACAATTGATGGACTGAATGCTGGACAATGCAAACATTCACCACCAGTCAAAGGATCTGGGTTAAATCCATCATTCTTTTGCTCACCACATCACCCCAGTTTGGACCCAGCAATATGCAAATCAGTCTTGACCCTGTTCCTTGTGGGAACAGTCCAGCCCGAACTGCAAAGCCAGGTCCTCCCTGGACCGGAAACAAGCATCCTGGGACCGGTTTCAGGGCATCACCCTTCATCAGCCAGGCTGGCTTGAATCCAGTGGTGTAGTGAGCACGGGACCCACATCTGGGCATACCCTTCCCACTTAGGGCGACAAATGCAAAAGAAACAATTGATGGACGGAATGCTGGACAATGCAAACATTCACCCCCAGTCACAAGGATCTGGGTTAAATTCATCATTCTTTTGCTCTCCACACCACCCCAGTTTGGACCCAGCCATATGGAAATCAGTATTGACCCTGTTCCTTGTGGGAACAGTTCAGCCCGAACTGCCAAGCCAGGTCCTCCCTGGACCAGAAACAAGCATCCTGGGACCGGTGTCAGGGCATCACCCTTCATCAGCCAGGCTAGCTTGAATCCAGTGGTGTAGTGAGCACGGGACCCACGTCTGGGCATACCCTTCCCGCTTAGGGCGACAAATGCAAAAGAAACAATTGATGGACGGAATGCTGGACAATGCAAACATTCACCCCCAGTCACAAGGATCTGGGTTAAATCCATCATTCTTTTGCTTACCACACTCCCCAGTTTGGACCCAGCCATATGCAAATCAGTCTTGACCCTGTTCCTTGTTGGACCAGTCCAGCCCGAACTGCCAAGCCAGGTCCTCCCTTGAACGGAAACAAGCATCCTGGAACCGGTTTCAGGGTATCACCCTTCATCAGCCAGGCTAGCTTGAATCCAGTGGTTTGTGAGCACAGGACCCACATCTGGGCATACCCTTCCCACTTAGGGCGACAAATGCAAAAGAAAAAATTGATGGACGGAATGCTGGACAATGCAAACATTCACCCCCAGTCAGAAGGATCTGGGTTAAATCCATCATTCTTTTGCTCACCACACCACCCCTTTTTGGACCCAGCCATATGCAAATCAGTCTTGACCCTGTTCCTTGTGGGACCAGTCCAGCCCGAACTGCCAAGCCAGGTCCTCCCTGGACCGAAAACAAGCATCCTGGGACCGGTTTCAGGGCATCACCGTTCATCAGCCAGGCTAGCTTGAATCCAGTGGTGTAGTGAGCACGGGACCCACGTCTGGGCATACCCTTCCCACTTAGGGTGACAAATGCAAAAGAAACAATTGATGGACGGAATGCTGGACAATGCAAACATTCACCCCCAGTCACAAGGATCTGGGTTAAATCCATCATTCTTTTGCTCACCACACCACCCCAGTTTGGACCCAGCCATATGCAAATCAGTCTTGACCCTGTTCCTTGTGGGAACAGTCCAGCCCGAACTGCCAAGCCAGGCACTCCCTGGACCGGAAACAAGCATCCTGGGACCGGTTTCAAGGCTTCACCCTTCATCAGCTAGGCTAGCTTGAATCCAGTGGTGTAGTGAGCACGGGACCCACGTCTGGGCATACCCTTCCCACTTAGGGCGACAAATGCAAAAGAAACAATTGATGGACGGAATGCTGGACAATGCAAACATTCACCCCCATTTACAAGGATCTGGGTTAAATCCATCATTCTTTTGCTCACCACACCACCCCAGTTTGGACCCAGCCATATGCAAATCAGTCTTGACCCTAATCCTTGTGGGAACAGTCCAGCCCGAACTGCCAAGCCAGGTCCTCTCTGGACCGAAAACAAGCATCCTGGGTCCAGTTTCAGGGCATCACCCTTCATCAGCCAGGCTACCTTGAATCCAGTGGTGTAGTGAGCACGGGACCCACGTCTGGGCATACCCTTCCCACTTAGGGCGACAAATGCAAAAGAAGCAATTGATGGACGGTATGCTGGACAATGCAAACATTCACCCCCAGTCACAAGGATCTGGGTTAAATCCATCATTCTTTTGCTCACCACACCACCAAAGTTTGGACCCAGCCATATGCAAATCAGTCTTGACCCTGTTCCTTGTGGGAACAGTCCAGCCCGAACTGCCAAGCCAGGTCCTCCCTCGACCGGAAACAAGCATCCTGGGACCGGTTTCAAGGCTTCACCCTTCATCAGCTAGGCTAGCTTGAATCCAGTGGTGTAGTGAGCACGGGACCCACGTCTGGGCATACCCTTCCCACTTAGGGCGACAAATGCAAAGAAACAATTGATGGACGAATGCTGGACATGCAACATTCACCCCATTTACAAGGATCTGGGTGAAATCCATCATTCTTTGCTCACCACACACCCCAGTTTGGACCCAGCCATATGAAATCAGTCTTGACCCTAATCCTTGTTGGAACAGTCCTCCCTGGACCGGAAACAAGCATCCTGGGACTGATTCAGGGCATCACCTTCATCAGCCAGACTATCTTGAATCCAGTGGTGTAGTGAGCACGAGACTTCGTCTGGCATACCCTTCCCACTTAGGCGACAAATGCAAAGAAACAATTGATGGACGGAATGCTGGACAATGCAACATTCACCCCCAGTCACAGGATCTGGGTAAATCCATCATTCTTTGCTCACCACACCACACCAACCCAGTTTGGACCCAGCCATATGCAAATCAGTCTTGACCCTGTTCCTTGTTGGAACAGTCCACCCTGGACCGGAAACAAGCATCCTGGGACCGGTTTCAGGGCATCACCCTTCATCAGCCAGGCTAGCTTGAATCCAGTGGTGTAGTGAGCACGGGACCCACGTCTGGGCATACCCTTCCCACTGGGCGCAGGGTCAAGACTGATTTGCATATGGCTGGGTCAAAACTGGAATGGAATGGTGAGCAAAAAAACGATGGATTTAGGCCCAGATCTCTGTACTGGAGTGAATGTATGACATTGTTCTGCATTCTGTCCATCAATTGTTGTTTTTGTATTTGTCACCCTGAGTGGGACGGGTATACCCAGACGTCGGTCCCGTGCTCTCCATGCCACTGGAGTCAAGCTATCCTGGCTGATGAGGTCTGAAAGCCCGAAACCGGTCCTAGGATGCTTGTATCCAGTCTAGGGAGGACCTGGCCTGGCAGTTCTGGCTGGACTGTTCCCATTGGGCGCAGGGTCAAGACTGATTTGCATATGGCTGGGTCCAAACTGGAATGGCATGGTGAGCAAAAAAACGATGGATTTAGGCCCAGATCTCTGTACTGGGGTGAATGTATGACATTGTTCTGCATTCTGTCCATCAATTGTTGTTTTTGCATTCGTCACCCCGAGTGGGATGGGTATGCCCAGACGTGGGTCCCGTGCTTTCCATGCCACTGGAGTCAAGCTATCCTGGCTGATGAGAGCTGAAAGCCCGAAACCGGTCCTAGGATGCTTGTTTCCAGTCTAGGGAGGACCTGGCCTGGCAGTTCGGGCTGGACTGTTCCCATTGGGCGCAGGGTCAAGACTGATTTACATATGGCTGGGTCCAAACTGGAATGACATGGTGAGCAAAAACGATGGATTTAGGCCCAGATCTCTGTACTGGGGTGAATGTATGACATTGTTCTGCATTCTGTCCATCAATTGTTGTTTTTGCATTTGTCACCCCGAGTGGGACGGGTATGTCCAGACGTGGGTCCCGTGCTCTCCATGCCACTGGAGTCAAGCTATCCTGGCTGATGAGGGCTGAAAGCCCGAAACCGTTCCTAGGATGCTTGTTTCTAGTCTAGGGAGGACCTGGCCTGGCAGTTCGGGCTGGACTGTTCCCATTGGGCGCAGGGTCAAGACTGATTTGCATATGGCTGGGTCCAAACTGGAATGGCATGGTGAGCAAAAAAACGATGGATTTAGGCCCAGATCTCTGTACTGGGGTGAATGTATGACATTGTTCTGCATTCTGTCCATCAATTGTTGTTTTTGCAACCTTCTAAAAGTGGCATTCTCAAAATTGCAATTTAAAATTTGACTTCATCAGAAGCTGGGATTTTTCATTACAATTCTAAAGACACCAAACATGAAATTGTTACCTGCTCTCATTTGGAAATTACAGCTTATTAAATGTAATAAGGTAACTCTAATGTAGTCTATGAGAAAGTTAGGGCTTGCAGTAGTGTAAACTAATTTAAAAGATATTTTCACTACCACGACATATACAACTTACATTTACATGTCCTACTTTTTAAATACACTGCATCCTACCATCTAGGCTGTCCCAGGCCTACCATAGGGGTGACTTACATGTATTCAAAAGGAAGGTATGGGCTTGGCAAAAGGGTTTTTTTACCTGGAAGAAATGGCAATTTAAAACTGCACACAAAGGCTGCAGTAGCAGGCCTGAGACATGCTTACAGGAGCTACTTATGTGGGTAGCACAATCAGTGCTGCAGGCCCACCAGTAGCATTTTAATTTACAGTCCCTGGGTACATGTAGTATCACTTTACTAGGGAGGTATAAGTAAATAAAAAATGTCAATTGGGGATAAGCCAATTCTACCAATTTACTTAAGCACTGATTGGTAGTAGTAAAGTGCACAGAGTCCTAAGACCAACAAAACAAGATCAGCACAAAAATGGAGGAGAAAGGAAAAAGGTTTGAGGGAAAATCACTCAAAGGCTGTCTAATGGCCAATACAACAAAACACACAGGCACCCAAGGTATCCCAGACCTATTTGATTTGACAAAGCTTGTTTCATATTAATGAGCGCCCAGCAGCCCCCAACAATTTTACAAAAAAAATAACAAAATCAATGAGATCATCTAAATGCATACTGATTTTATCAAATTGATTGTATATATTTTATTGATTGTATTGGTTTTATGTGATTTTATGGCTTGTATGCTGAATAAAGATAATTTGACTTGAATTGACAGAACAAAATCAAGCAATGACAAAGGCAAATGTCTTGCAGCCAAAACCAGACCTATTGTCTTTGCCCTAGATGAGCAGCAAAACAGTAGATGATTTAATTGTAAATCCATTCTAAAATGACCCTGACTGACTAGATGGCAATTAGGTCAATTACACTGAAGAATGGCTTGTG